>JAJEJO010001705.1:129496-413506 GCA_020662805.1 Glaucomys volans
GGGTTCAATCCCCAGAACAAAAAAAAAAAAAAAAAAAAAAAAAGGAATGAGAAACTGGCTTCCTGGTAAAAAGATGAATCTGTTCCAGGAGGGAGAAGGTCACAGCGTGAGGACAGGGAAGAGAGTGAACTGCCCGCTCTTCTGGACACCAAGGAAAAGGATAAATAAAGGCCCCTACATATGTTACATGTGCTGTTCACCTTATTTCTGCTGAAAGTTCCACCTCTAGAAATCGTGAGCTTATAGATGTCTTGGAATCTGACCAATCAGATCAGCACTCTCTGAGCAGAGAAGCAGGGGTAAGAGGAGAAGCTAGAGAGTGAGAGCTAGCTCTTCTTAGTGAACATTGCAGCATTAGTTAAGATAAGACTAGTTAGCATAGCTAGTCTTTCAGCAGCCTAACTCAATAAAAGTTGATTTCCTGTTCATATAATAATCCAAGGCAAGTACTTCTTATTTATCACCCATGTTTCTTAAACCTTCAGACTCCATCTAGGGGGATGGAGAGAGGATGGTGGACAGATGCAGAGGTGCAGTTGGATGGGGAAAGACTTCTAATGCTCAGGTACAGCAGGATAACGATGGTTGACGACATTTAACAGTGTGTCTGAAAGCAGCCAGTAGACAGGACTTTGAAGGACACATAAGAGAAAGGAATGATAAATGTCTGAAGTGATGGACAGGCCAACTACTCTGATCTGATCATTATACATCGTCCACATGTATTAAAATATCACAATTTACTCCATAAGTTTGCACAACTATTATGTGTCAATTAAAAAATTTTTAATATTTTTTAAAAGACTTCATCTTAAGGAAATGGTTAGCATCTTTATCTGCACTCCATAATTTCCTGAGGAGCTTTGTTCTAACACGAAGACCCCACCTCCAAGAAGTCCTGATTTGTTGGTTTGAGTCACAGCCTAGTCATAGGAATGCTGGAAACACCTCAAGAGGTGTCCAGAGTGCAGCTTGTATTGGTCAGGGGTGCTGCTTCAGGGCAGTGGTTCCCACAATGTGGTCCCCAGGCCAGGACATCAGCAGCATCTGCATGCACCTTCTCAGGGGCCCCCTAGATCTTCTGAGTAAGAACTCTGCAGATGGAGCCCAGCATGGATTACAATGCTCTTCCAGTTAATTCTGATGCATGTTCATTTTTGGGAATTTATGTCCCAAAGTTTCTGCATCCAGATAGAAGGGAAAAGAGGAAGCTTGAAGGAGCACACCCGTTTCTTAACTACCTTGGACTGGAAATGACCTTACAGTCTTTTAGCAATATCTGTGGACATGAGCCCAGCTAGTTGCAGAGGGAGCTGGGGAGGTGGCCCTGGCTGGGCAGCCAGTTTCCTTAACAAACATGCATTCTCAAGTTGTGTAGCTGACTCTGAACTCCACTCTGAATCAGAGTTAAGGGAAAAGGAGAGGCCATGCTAAACCCTAGGTGTGTCGTAGATGATTGGGGCTCCCAGGCTTGGGAGACTGGTACACAATGAAACCTGTCAGAAGACACACAAATTATTTATATTGACATAGAATAGATTAGGGTCATTCAGGTAGAAGAATGAACCCATAAAAATTGCTCAAATGTATAAGCAATCCAACGTGCCTTGTAATGTTTCATGAAAGTGATAGAATATTTTGAGTCACTTTGTGACTAGATCTCTCTGTGACTCACTTCCTTCCCATTTACTTATCCCTAACATCTGAGATGGAATATTGTATCATAGACACAAGGTCACTCAGATGTCAATTCAGAAGGATTGTGCCCACCTGAGACTTTCTCTGTACTCTCAAGGAGAGAACAGAGAGCTTGAAATCAGTTCTTGTCCTGGCTTTGCTATTCTTCTCCTGTGTGACTTAGGGAGAGATACTTAACCTCTCTGGGCCTTCGTCTCCTCTTCTTTGAAAGATATAAGTCCTGGCTTGTGGGATTACTGGGACAACTGCATGCAATAAAATAGGCAAAAGTGTTTTAAGAATGTTCATGCTTCAAATCCCTCCTTTTCTCTTTGAGTATGGGAATAAACCCATAGAATACATACATATGAAAAAAACACAATTCTGGTCTCCTTGCCAGGAGAATGCTGTTTGGATGAGTTTGGGCTTCAGAGCAATGACAGAAAGAAATCAGGGCATTCTTAACATCACCAACAGGCCACATGCAGGAGACACAAGCAAGATGCTTTGAGTTAATGACAACCCAATCAGATTAGAGCTGTTTGTAGGGAGAAGCAGCTCAGAGAGGCTTGCCTTCCGAGTCTGTCTAATTGACAAGGTGGTGGGTTTTGACCTCTGTCTGCCCTGATTTCAATGGTCCATATCATTCAGACTCGATTTCAAGGAAATGATAAGGTCCAGTAAACTAAGGAGCAGCTGGAGTACCTGGGGAGTTTATGTCTCTGTGAACTTCAGAAAGTAACTCAATTAACCTTGGAGAACCTGTGAGCATTGGTGGTGATAGCTCACCACTTCTACACTGGGGATACATACCAGCCCCTTGAAAATTAAAGGTTCACATGGACTCCATAATGCTTTATGGGGGCCAAATGGGCAGGAAAGGTCTGGAGAGGGAACAACACCAAGCAATACCTGACACAATTTTGTGCATCCAAAATAAGAGGGATGAGATCTCAGGTATTTTAAATCCTGAACCTAACAGTTCAGAACCTGTGAAAAATACAAAATGATGAGAGTAATAAACTCCTATGTGTAGTGCTTTTTAATTTCCAAAACATTATCATATAATAGAGTAAGACTGGTCCTTGGCATTTCCTGGAGTACATAAGTTAGCATCCTTGTTTGTTTTGATCAAAGGTCACTCGGTAGCATGGAATTCAAACCCACTGCAAGGTACCAGTTGTTTGTGTGATAGTCAGACTATCACTCTGCCTTTCTAGGTGATAAAACTCAGCATCTCAGTGATATTTTTCTCCCCGGTCTTGCCTGGAGCTAAGACTTGGCTATCAATTCTGGCTGCCGAGTTTGCACTACAGTTGTGATTGTGTGAGGTCTGTGGAACTCATGTGAAAGGCAATCCACCTTCCCCATCAGGCAGCCTGCCCTTAAATTCAGAAAGACACATGGAGTCTCTGGATATTGTAATAAGATCGTTACATGTCGTTAACACAGTTCAATTCTGCAACCTAACTGATTGGAAAACCTGATTCAATTGCAAACTTGTTTTTGGCAACTGGATGAGCATCTTCCCAAAATATATTAGAGTTGCCACTGACAGATGGTGTGAGATGGGCCCAGGGAGGCTGTTGACAGATATCTTGCAATGGATCTTATTACATTGACATATCTGAAGAATTCTCGTGGGAAATGTCTTCAGAGGCCTGAAGGCTGACAGAACAAAATGGAGACCCTTCAAGACAATTGACAGTAAGGAAAGATGGAAAATGGGAACAACTTTCCAGAGAAAATTTAGCAATATGGACCGAGCCTCAGAATTTCTTACCCTGTGACCCAGTATTTGTCTTCTCAATTTTTGGCTGCAAGAATTGCTCAAATGTGTGCAAAGATATATGTACGGAGACCTTCTTTGATGCCTAATATATAAAATGGGGAGAAACTGGAAATCTCCAGAAGTCCCATAATATGAGGCAGAAATACACAACTTAATAGTTTCCCCTCCCTATCTGTGGTTTCCATATCCATAAATCCCACCGACTTCAGATCAGAGATGTAACTGACCCAGGATGATTACATCTGTATTAAATATATAGCCTTTTTTTTCTTATTGTTATTCCCTGAACAACACAATAAAACAATATTCACAAAGCATTTACAGGGTATTGGGTATAATAAGTCATCTCGAGATGATTTAAAGTATAGGGAGGATGTGTGTAGGTCACAGGTAAATACTATGACGTTGTACTTGTGACACTTGGACATACACTTTGGAGCCAATCCCCCTCAGATACCAACACATAACTGTATATTTATATTCTTACTCACTATGATTTTAAAAGCAGGATAAAGAACAATTTATTTAGGATGATCTGTTTTGTAAAAGGAAAAAGAGACCAACTGTTGATAGCAACTATCGCTGGGTGGTGATATCTCAAGTGATTTATCATCAGTTCACTGTTTTGCATTTTGAGTGAGCAAACTTTCTCAGGGAATAAGAAATATGTATTATTTAAATTTTATGTAAACAATAATCCACAGAAAACTTTGAATAGAGGAAAGGATCTGCTATAATCAATACAACTACTAAATGATAACTTTTAAAAAAATTTATTGTTATTCTATTTTTTTGTGTTTTCCATTGATCATTTTTAAAATTTGTTCTAATTAGGTATATATGACAGTAGAATGCATTTTCACACACTGTATACAAATGGAGCATAATTGCTCATTCCTCTGGCTGTATGTGGTGCAGAGTCACACCAGTTGCATAATCATACACGTATATAGGGTAATAATGTCTGTATCATTCTACCATCCTTCCTTCCCCACCACTACATCCCTCTCCTTCCCCCCTCTGCACAATCCAAAGTTCCTTCATTCTTCCCTCCCCACCCTACCCCCACACTTGGATCAGTATCTGCTTATCAGAGAAAACATTTGGCCCTTGGTTTTGGGGGATTGGCTTATTTCACTTAGCATGATATTCTCCAGTTCCATCCATTTACCTGTTCCATAGTTTCCTATTGTGAATTGAGCAGCTATAAACATTGATGTGGCTCTATCACTGTAGTATGCTGATTTTAAGTCCTTTGGGTATAGGCCAAGGAGTGAGATAGCTGGGTCAAATGGTGGATCCATTCCAAGTTTTCTAAGGAATCTCCACACTGCTTTCCAAAGTGGCTGCACCAACTTGCACTCCCACCAGCAATGTATGAGTGTACCTTTTCCCCACATCCTTATAAACAATTATTATTGCTTGTATTCTTGATAATTGCCATTCTGACTGAAGTGAGATGAAATCTTAGAGTAGTTTTGATTTGCCTTTCTCTAATTGCTAAGATGATGAACCTCAGATAGAGCACTAACCTCCAGGATATATAAAGAACTCAAAAAACTTAACACCAAAAAACACAACCCAATCAATAAGTGGGCTAAGGAACTGAACAGACACTGCACAGAAGAAAAAATACAATCGATCAATAAACATATGAAAAAATGTTCATCATCTCTAGCAATTAAATGCTAACTTTAATAGGCTAGCCTTTGTTTATGAACATTAAATTTTATTTTCAGCCCTGAGGATTGAATCCAGGGCCTCGTATATGCTTGTGAAGCACTGAACCACTGAGTTACAGCCTCAGCCTAGAAATATTTTTATGTAGTTGGAGATCATCTACAGTTTTGTGTTCCATGTTTTACAATCTAAGTAAAAATAATACATGCAAAACCTCTGATGAATCTGGGAAATTCTGAGTGTGCACACACTTATTTAGTCCAAAATAGATATCATGTGAATTATTAATTCGTGTTAGTCAGCTTTGAGTTAATGTAACCAATATCTAATATAAACAATTTACAAAGATAAAGGGTTTATTTTGGGTCCCAGTTTTGGAGGTTCCAGTCCTTCATCAGTTGGTCCCATTGCTTTTGGACCTGTGGTGAGGCAGAAATCATGGCACGGAATACAGAGGGGAGCAAAACCACTCGCCTCTTGGTGACCGGGAAGTAAAAGAGAGGGAGAAAGAGGAACTGGAGCCCCACAATCCCAGTGACCCCACTTATTCCCAGCAGGCCCCACCTCTCAAAATTCTCACCACCTCCAACAGGACCACACTGAAGACCAAGCCTTTGGGGGACATTCCAAATCCAAAACTGTAGCATAATTAAATTGTTTGACATTTGATAATCAACATACATGGGTAACTCTCCTAATCACAAAATCTGCTTCTCCAAAACAATTTCAACTACTCCCTCTTCCTATGGTGGAAATATGACCAGGCTGAAGCATCTACAACTTACCACCTGAATTTAACACCTTTAGCAGATTTTCAAAATACACAAAATATTCTCCAAGAACATAAAATTTAAACTTAACTCACTGGAAAAAGGGAATAATGGACTTAAAAGAATAGTGGTTGAAAAAAAAATCTATTAAACATTAGGAAGCAGACACAGTAGCAAAAATATTTCTGAGACAGATGCAAAAATGAAATTGAGAGAGACCGGCTGAGACACCGATTTGACGTCCATAATGACAATGACCTCCGGGGAAACAGTAGAGTATGAAAATTCAGTATTTAAAAATCAAAATCAGGATCGAAGCAGAAAACAAATTTGCTGCCTTCCAAAAACAAGGCGGAACCTGTGGTTGTGTTTTAACAAGGCCTGCCTCATGCAATTCAAGTCAAAATATGACTTTCATCAGAGAATTATTTTTGTTCTCCCATGAAATAGAGCAGGAAATATGTTATGAAATTACTTGCCAAGGTCAAGAAAACACATAATCTTGACAACAAGGGGAGAGGAAAAAAAGGGAAAAACTGAGCCTGTGTCTAGACCAGTAATTCTCAACTGGGGGCAACTCTGCCCCTCAGGGGATATCTGGCAATGTCTGGAGACATTTTTGGTGGTCACAGTTAAGGAGGTGGGGAAGTGTCCCTGGCCTCCAGCCAGTCGGGGCAGAGACAGTGATGGTCCTACAACACACAGCAGAGCTTCCTACAATAAAGAATCACTCGACCCCGAAATGTGATGGATGCTCAGGTTGAAGAGCCTAGTCCAGACAGTGACAAGTGATCTGGGAAGACATAACCAAATTCTGTTGATCTGCTCTCCAGTGGTGATGAGGAAGGTAGCAAGCCGATGGCTGAGGAAGGAACTCACGTCTCCAAGTCCTCTTGCATAGCCCAGAGGAAGGATGGCTTCCAACTGCTGATGGCCAAGACATTTATATTTTTACATTTTATAAGGATGAAATGCAAAACTGTAAGAATGGGGAAGTCTTGATTTAGCTGGGATTTATGCAGGCAAAGCACCAAGTCTAGCAGATGTTCCCTCCCACCCCCATACAAGGAGAAAGGAGCAAAATACAAAAGGAAAAGGCTCATTTCAGAGACTTCAAAAACATGTCCTAGGGTGGTGAACAAAGTCTCCCCAATCTCCTGTTTATTTTTTTTTTTTTCTGGACAATGGGAATTGGGGTCTAGAATGTTTAACCTGAGATACAGCCTGACCCTCAACTGTCAGACAAACATTAAATCACTTCTGGAATAAACTGTGCTTCTTAAGACAGGAAGCCCAACTCATACTTTTTGGTAAGATTTCCAACGTCAAGAGTTGATGTGAAAAAGAGTTTCTCAGAACTAACCTGGAATCTCCCATTCCCCGGACATTTTGACTAATTGGAGTTTTCCTGTAGCTTACATTCTTTAACATATCCTTGACATTGGCAAGGTTTACAGGAAGGGCTACTGACGGCATTTCAAACTCAACTCCAAATGTTCCCTTTCTGCATTTTACCTTGGTAATGTTGGAATGCATTAAAATAAGCATGCAACGTTCCATTGTGATAAACACATCAACTGTGAGGGCTTTTTAAAAACCTAAATAAAACAAAAACGTTGAATAGGTAGAGAAGAATTGAGAGCATCAGAAGACAAAAGTTTGGTTCCGATTTGCTTATTCCAGAGGGGAGCTTTATGCTGTGCAGCTGTGTCAGTTTTGAGGCATTTGCAGAGTCTGATTTAAGCACTTGCATGATTTTTTTGCTACGGTCAAACCACATTGAGGTCCAGGGTTTTGCCTGGATCTCCCTAATCTCATTCTGTCCAAGCTGATTTCCGCCAGCACCAGCTCTTTCCCAGACTTCTTGCTCACTGCAGCCCGCAGACAGTTTGGTGTCCGAGGATGTGAAAGATGGGGGTCGAGAGGAGGCAAAAGCCACGCCAACTCTAAAACTCCAATCACCTTTAATTAGTCAAGAAAGATCAACCACTCCAGAATGTTCTCCAACTGAGACAGGCAGATCCAGAAGGCTGCAGTGGGCTCCTGGGTCTGTCTGAAGATCTTGCATTCCTCATTTACTTTCTTCGGCTTTTGTTTTTCCCACCTTTATAAATAAGGTGCTAAAAATTGCTATCCCAGTTCTTACTGGATATAGCAGTGTTTTATTTAGAATATGCATAAATATCACTAGTATGTCTGATGCTGAGAGATCTCTCTGTCCCTGTCTCTTTCCCCCAAGGTCGAGAATCTCCTATATTGTACAAATCTAAGAGCCAGAACCTACCTAACAGGACATCCAGTTAAGACACTTTTTTTTTTTTTTTTCTGTGTAATAACATGAAAGATTGAAACTAGCACTGACTTTGGTTTTCCACGGACCTGGGAGAACTGAACCTGGGTTTGAAATCTTCCATGGCTTTGTAGCCATGTGAGCTTACTAAAATCAATGTGCTTCTCTGAGATGCAGCTTCTTCAACAATAAAATGGTTTTATCAGGAGTACCAGTATGTGGTGGAGATGAAAGTAAACCATCCAGGAAAGGCAAACAGTTGGAACTCAAGGTGTGTGGGTCCCATCGCCTATCCTCCCAGACACAACACACACACACACACACACACACACACACACACACACACAGTACGCAGTCTTTTGTGGTCATTGTGCACGTGCTTCCTTGATTGCTGCTCAGGGGAAAGACGTTGAACCAATGATGAAGACTGAAAGTGAACAAAGGCAACTTTTAGAGCAGGTTCTGGAGTGAACTTACAACAGGGGTGACTGGTTTTGGCCTCTACACAGCCTTCTGAGTAATGAGAACTAAACGTTCTTAACAGAGACCCTAACATTCTGCAAGACCCTCCATCATGTCTGAAAAGGGACACTGTGTTCTCTCTCATGGGTTGGTTAGGACTCTTGTTGCTCGTTTTATAAACTACCTCTAGCTCGCTTGTGTGTATGTGTGTGGGAAGGGGGAAGTTCAATGCATCTTATGGAGCCAAAACTCATGTCTGCTTCTGTCTGAGTATCTATTTCATTTTTACTTTCCCAAACACCAGCTTTTTCTTTGCTTCTTGAAAGACAGAAAAACAACCGTCCCACAATTCTAGAGGTGACATTACCAGTCCAATCACATGAAGAGCCTGGTGCAGGCAGCTGTTGCTCCCATTCCAAATTCCCCAGAAGAGGTGAGACCCTGACGGCTGTACCACCCACCTGGGCGCCAATCAGTTTGGCCAGGGGGACAGGATCCCATCATACGAACATGGCTGCTGCAGGCTTTCTCCTGGGATCCTGAGGATGCAGATAGAGGAAGAGTTTTCCAAGGAAGGGGGAAAGGAGGCATCATGACACATAGACACACCAAAGGGACCATTCTACTTTCCGTAGTAGGAAAGAAAGTGAGTCAATACATTGCAGAGTAGTTTTCAATAACAGGGGAAACTAAAAGAATTTTCTAAACTAAAAGAATTTTCACCTATCCCACAGTTAAGCCAAAATTTCAATTCACCCACACTTATTTTCCCCTGCATCTCAATTGCAGCAGACACGGAGGGTTTCCCCTAGCAGCCTGTTCCCTTCCTAGTTGGCAGGACTCCACACTTATTCAAGGGTCTTGCGCCATCCCATCATAGCAGGAGGATCCCAGCCCTGTGTTTAGAAGTGAATGAGTCCAGTGGCTGCATTGTGACCCCATTCGCTTTTCTAGTGATTGGCATGTGACACAATTGTGGCCAATAAAACATGATGGGGAATTTGCTGAGAGTCCCTGGGCAAAGATTTTTTCCCTCAGGACCACGAGGGGACTTAGCATGAGGACCCAAGAGCAGAAAGATGACAGAATTTAAGTGCCCAACAACATCATTTGAGTGACTTAGGGGGCTGACCCACTTCAGACTGATTTACCTGCAGGATTCTTGCTCTTTGATTGAAAGAAATGTTCTTATTGTTCAAGGCAGTTGAGCTGATTATTAACTTTTAGCTACTTGCATCCCCAGACATCATAACTGACACACCTCCTAATTAATACAAATCATGAAGGCACAAGTAAGACATGCTTTAATGAGAGCCGACTTAATAGCAGGAGAATAATCCTGCGAAGGCTTAAGAGAAGAGAAGATGTCCCTTTGGCACCATTGATATCGGTAACCAAGAGATCACAAATCACTTCTAACATCCTCAGAGGCTTATCAATACATAGCATTTTGCAAGCACAGCAACATTTTTTTTTTTAATATTTATAAGATGCACCTCCAAGGAATTATCTGTTTAGAGTAGCTTTTTTTATGCTTCAAAGTCCTCGCCCCTTTCGACAGGGAGTTGGACAAGTTTAAAGTGGTTTCATTGTGCGTTCTGCTTGCTTGAGTTTGATAAGATGTGTTCTCGTGACAGGTCTGTCCCTGCAGTGGGTGCCTGGGATGCTTTGATGTGGGCTGCGTTAGGACAGCCTAATACTTGGGGAAAAATGTGCTGAAATTGAACAAGATTGCTTTCTGCCCAGCTGTTCTCCAAAGGCCTAGACATTTTTAGCACTGAGCAAAGAAGCTTGTATTTGTTTTGACAGTCTTGGCAGGGAGAACAATGGTTGATTATCCCAGTACTTTACTAACAAATAAGACTGCCTCCAGCAGAGATAAAATATAGGTCTTGACTTGATTGCATTTCATGTCCAAGGGAATTATCTTCTATTCATTCTGATGCCCTTTTCATTATGCAGTGTAGCTTTTTCGTTCCTTATCCTTGCTCCTTAAAGTACCCCATGACTTCCGCCCCGGGAAGGCAGAGTCCCCAAATCACCACGGGCATGGGGGTTTGATTATCCTCTACAGCAAGCAGTATTTTCACTTCTCCATTTTGATTTGTTGGAAGCTATTTTTTTGTTTGTTTGCTTTTAGATCTCCAGATTTGTATGGTTAGTTTATTTTCTAATTTTCTGTCTGCTAGCTTTTGGTATTAGTTCTGTTGCTCTTACTATTTCAGCATAGAGAAGCCTTGGATTTTACAGCCTGTATATGTTTAAAAGGCTATTCTAGGTGTTTTTCTTCCCCCATATGAGGAAGTGTTTTACACAGAAAACAACTATGTTCTCTTCAAAACAAAGGGACTTTTTAATATGTTTAATGAAAATACTTCTGTTTTTCTATTCTCCACCTTCCAGAAGATTTTTAAAAAGTAAATTTTTGGGCTGGGGTTGTGGCTCAGTGGTAGAGCACTTGCCTAGCATGTGTGAGGCACTAGGTTGATTCTTAGCACCACATATTAATAAATAAATTAAATTAAAAGGTCCATGGACAACTAAAAAATATTCTTAAAAAAGTAAATGCTCTTATAAGAATACCATATATGGAGATGCACGTACACAGCCCAGTGCATTTCCAGAAACTGAACATGCCTGTGTAATTATTGTCCCTTATGCTCCCTCTCTATCACTTCCTGCCTCTTCCCAAAGATAAGCACTCTTCTGGCTTAGAAGCCATCGGATGAACAGTGCCTCTTTGCTGGCTGTTGAGTCTGTCTGATTCAATAGTGTTGTCGAGTGTGGTGGTAGTTTCTTCGCCATTACCGTGACATACTATTCTGTCTGATGAATACATCACAATGTAGATCGATCGCCATTTGGTGCGTGCACACCTGGGATGATTACACACAGCACTGGAACCTCGTTTCTCTGTGTGTCTTTTGGTGAATATGTGTCTGCGTTTTTTTCCCAGTTATGTGGACCTAGAAGCAGAATTGCTGGAGGGTTAGCTCTGCTTATCACTGTTGGCAGACGGTCCCAATTTACACTTCTACCAAAGGCATATATGAAAGTCCTCTGTTAATCCACGTCCTTGCTAGCACTTGGTATTATTTTCTTTTAATTATAGCAGTTCTGTTAAGTGTGTGGCAGCTTCTCATTGTGGTTTTATTTTGCATATTCCTGATGATTAATGAAATTGCACATATCTTTTATGTTTATTGGCATTCAGTGCCTTGAACAATTTTTGCCCTTTTTCTGTTGAGTGGTATATATATACACACACACACACATTCATATATATCTTATTAATTTGTCAATTTTCTTTACATTTTATGAGAATGAGATTTTTTTTGTTTATATGTATTAAACTTTCTCCCCCTGGGTGAATTGTCTTTTTACACTGTCAGAGAGTCTTTGGACAAACAAAAAATTTGAAAGAATTTTAGACTTACAAGCATAATACAGGGAATCCCTGCCCACCCTTCACCTAGCTTCCTCTAACAGCAACACATTACATTACCATAGTACATTATTGAAACCAGAAAATTAATATTGTCACAATACTGTTAACTAATCTACAGACCTTAATCTGACTCTGTTGTTTGTCCATTAATGTCTTTTTTGCAGTTCAGGATTCAATCTAGGACTGCTGCATTGCTTTAGATTGTCACATATCCTTATGTTCTTCTACTAACTGGGGACGGTTCTTCAGTTTTTGTCTTTTATAACCTTAACACTTTTGAATAGTGATTTTGTAGAATGTTCCTCAATTTAGGTTTACCTGATGTTTTCTCAAGATTATCAACACTCTTCCAATGATTAGTAACTATAAACATGAAGTTCTGGTTTACTGAGTCTTTTTTGCTTTTTAAGTCAAGTGTTGTAGAAATTGCAACTTACTTACAGTACCATTCACCCTTTTGAGTGTGCAGTTCTGAATTCTGACAAACACAGTTATGCAACTACTACCAAGATCTACCCCTTGGCAACTGCCTATTTTTAATTCATCTAGGTTTTTTGGTTTTATGTGTTTTGTTTTGTTTTGGTCCAGTATTGCCATAAAGAGCCGCAGAATATAGAACCTTTTGAGTCTGACTTCTTTCACTTAACACATGTGCATTTGAGATATATTCCTATTGTTCTATCAGTAGTTTTTTTTTTATTGTTAAAATGTCTTATACTGCATGGAGGTACCACAATTTGTTTATTCATTCAATAGTTGATGGGCTTTTGAATTGTTTTAAGCTTAGGGAAAATATGAATCAAGTGGGTTGGGGATATAGCTCAGTTGGTAGAGTGCTTGCCTCGCAAGCACAAGGCCCTGGGTTCAATCCTCAGCACTGCCCAAATTTGAATCAAGTCACCATAGCAGGGTGTACACAGTTTTTTGTGTAGACAGACAGAAGCTTTCATGGATGTCCAGCAAACACCTAGGCATGGAATTGCTAGATCATGTGACTAAATGTATGTTTAACTTTATGTACAAACAACTGCCAAACCATTTTTCAAAGTGGCTGTACCATTTGGTATTCTCACCAGCAATATATAAGAATTCTATTTGTTCTACGTCCTTGTCAGCACTTGATACTACTGGGGTTCTTTCATGAACAGATTGAGGTTATGTTTGTTTTGTTTTATTTTTTGTTTTTGACAAGAAAACCATGAATGTGACCCTTTGCTCTCAATGCATCATATCAGAATGAATATAATATTGATAGTATTACTGGTCTGGTTAGCTTCAATATTTTGATTAAGGTGTTGTGTGCTAGAATTCTCTATAGCAAAGTTACTATTTTTACCTTTGCAACTATTAAGTACCCTGCAGGGAGATTCTTTGAGACTATACATATATCCTATTTCTCATTATAGTTTCACACACTAATTTTAGCATCTCTTGATGATTCTTGCCTGTGATAATTATTACTCCATTGTTTGCCTAGTGATGATATTCTGTAACTGTATCTCCTCCCAAGTGTGTTAATTGGAATTCTGCTCTGAGGAAGTGCTATCCTTTTGCTCTCATTTATTTATTCAATTATATCAATATGAACTCATGGGAATTTATTTTATTCTATGGTTTATGACCTACTTCTTTCATATTTATTTTGTTGTTCAACTTGTCCCAGATTTAACCGTTACCTGCTGTTTCAGGTTGATGCCTATCAATATCATCTATCATTTTCTGGATACTTCCTTACATTCTAGTCTCACAAGGTTTTCCAGGTTCATTTTGTATTTTCCCTCTCCAGGACCTGGAGTCAATCATCTTCTCAAGGATCCCCAGTTTTTATCATAGGGTGGTAATAGAAACCAATATCTTGGGCTAAGGGTGCTCATTGCTGTGGGATGTCATTGTTTCTAGGCTTCTCAAAAGGGAAAACTAGGAAGTACATGGAGTGTATGGGAGGATGTGCAGATATGCACACACATTTATTTCTATACCTATGCATTCTGTATGAACATATATTAAAAGTCATGATAGATAAAAGTCACGAAAAATAAATTATGTATTCATACTTTAGTCTCTAATCTAATACTGCAGAGTTCCTTTGATTCTTCCATTACCATCATTTTTTATCTTCTTTCTTTGATAGTGAAAAAACTGGCTTCATTATCTACAACGTATTTATTTATTTGCACAAACCTAGTGTACACATAAAAATAGTTTCAGAATTGCTAACCCATGCCCTTTACAAAAAACAACTTAACTTCAGAGTATAATATTTCCAGAGTTCTTTTACTATTAGCTCTACAATGCATAACCAGGATCTTATTTTCCAAAGTGATTTAGTTAGTTTTTTTCTTCTTCCAATATCTCAGTTGGTTATGTTACTCAAGAAGTTGTTAATCTTGTTAGTTGTTAGTCATATTTATCTATCTCCCAGGAGATTTACAAAAATCTCCCTGGTTTTTGTAAACGTTATTGCTGTATAATACACAAAGAGAAAATGTACAAGTTATTAAGTGCACGCTGTGGTGTGTTTTCACATACTGTACATCCCGGCGACCAGCATCTCTGAAACCCTATTCTACACACTTCAATCACTACCCACTCCTTTTGGTAACCATCATAACCAGAGTCTTAGGTTTTCAGAAGAGATGGATATGAGATGCTTTTCTTGACTCTGCCTGGAGAACTGTTAACCCAGAGTTTCTCTAAGGGTGCAACGGATGGCTTACCAATGCAGATCCATTCACTAGGGCACCTAGTGAATCGGGATTGCTGGTGTGAAACTGTGTCTGTATTTCTAACCTGCTCTCCAGGTGGTCCTTCAGCTCTCAGGGTTGGAACCACACAGCTCTCTTCTCTCCTTTGAATTATCACAAAGCTAGACCATCTCAGGTACCAAAAGGCAGTCACACGCCATTTTCTCAGAGCAATACAAGGAGAACCAAGAGTTTGTAGCTCCCAGGAAGCCACCTGGGCTGCTCTGCTAAGTCATGGTGTGTCTGGAAAGGAGACGGTTAACACAGACAAGATTCTCCAGCCACACAGAAGAGACTGGCGGGATGACGGGACACACATACATTTTTTCATTTCACAAACTGTCCTGGGGTTTCCCCATCCGAGTTCATCTACAGGGGTCCTTTTCTCTCGTGACAGTTGGGGAGATCTTTCTCCAATCTCTGAATTTGTGCTGCATCCCAAAGAAGCAGAGCCAAGACCAGAGGTGGCTTTGGCCTCAGGAATGTCACGGCTCTGGTGCCTCTGGATTTACTGAACTCCTGCCTCTAAGCCAGCCAGCTGGGTCTCCTGCATCCTGTTTATCCTGCCTGTTCCCCACATGCCCCTCGCCCCCCATGCTGCCAGTAGAGCACAGTGATACAGACTTGTGCAGGTCATAGCTGCCGAGAGGGGTCTGGGGACCTGTGAATTCAGGGCCATTATTCCGTTCCTCATTTAGGCTGCTGGCCAGCACCTGAGCGATTTTTCTGGATTTGCCAAACACACATGCAAAGCTGAGAGCTGGGAGAGGCTGGTGGGAATGGGGAGGGAGCTGAGCACTGCGGAAAGAAGGCTTTGGGAGCAGCGGGCCTAGATTTCGAACCCATGCCTTCCATTTCCTGTGTGACTGTGGGTAAGTCACTTAACCTCCCTGGGCCTTTCTTTTGTTAGCTTTAAAAGAAGAGGCTTTGATCGATTCTTTGCAGGTTTGTGTTGTGTGTTAAATAAAACAATATTAAAGTAGCTGTTAAAATTATGGTACATAATAAGTCTTCATTTGTGTCATGCACTTTCTCCTAACGTGAGAAACCCGCTTGGCAAGTTACCTAATTGCTCAGTGCCTCAGTTTCCTCACCTGTAAAGCAGGGCAATAACCGGATCTCACAGCGTGGTTATGAGGAGTCAGTAAGTTAACCTCTTCCAGGCGGAGAGAACATTGTGAAGCACACAGACAGTGTTCAAGAAACAGGAATGACCTATGACACGCCAACTTGTGTTCATGCTCATTTAGAGTCACAGGAGAGTCAAGAGGAGGCTGGGAATGTGTTATCCCAGGGTGGGTCCAGTTTCCCAGCAGCAAAATAAGCAACTACTGTCCAAGTTTGTGCTGCTATAACAAAGTGCCCTAGACTGGGTGGCTTATAAACAATGGAAATTCATTTCTGACCTGTTGTAAGGCTGCAAGTCCACGATCCGGGTGCCAGCATGGTTGGTTCTGGTGAGGATCCTCTTCCACACTGCAGACTGCTCCTTGTGTCTTCACAAGAGAGCTCTGGTGGGAAGGAGGGTGTCCTCTTATAATGACCCTAATCCCCCAGGGGTGTAGCTCACGGGTAGATCACTTGCTTAGCATGCCAGGGACCCTAGATTTGATCCCCAGCACCAAAAAGGAAGAGGAGGAGGGGGAGAGAAGGAGGAGGAAGAGGAGGAGGAGGAAGAGGAGGAGGAGGAGGAGGAGGAGGAGGAGGAGGAGGAGGAAGAAGAAGAAGAAGAAGAGGAGGAGGAGGAGGAGGAAGAGGAGGAGGAGGAGGGGAGGAGGGGGAGGAGGAGGAAGAAGAAGAAAAGAAACAGTAATCTCATTCATGACAACTCCACTCTTAGGACCTAAACATAACCCTCGCCACCCCCCAAGTCTCCACCTCCCAACGTCACTACGTTGGGGATTGAATTTAAATTTACACTCTTTGGGACACAGACCTCCAGTCCAGAACACAACCCTCTGGTCTCAGACAAGCTCTCCCCTCCTCTCTGGAATGAAGGAGACTTTCTTACAGAAGAGTCCCCGCTTACTCCCTTTTTTTCCTACATAAATCCAAGTGTGCAGACAAATTATATTAATTATCTACTGCTACATAATAAATTACCCTCCAAACGTAGTGGTTTAAAACAAACATTTATTACCTACAGATTTTTGTGGCTGAGGAGTCTGGGAAGAGCTGGGCTTGTGACTATGGCTCACTGTCTCAGGCGACGGCGGCCAAGGTTTTGGCTGGGGCTGTGGTCATCTGAAGACGTGATGGGGCAAATGGAGCTGTTCCCAGGACAGTCGCTCATTTGTCTGCTGGCAGGAAGCCCCTGCCCCCGACTGTGTGGGTCTCTCTGTAGGTTGCTGGAATCACCATACAGCATGGCGTTGGCCTCCCCCAGAGAAAGATGGACGAGCAACAGAGGCGACAGTATATTTGTCTTTTACGACCTAGCCTCAAAATTAACACATCATCATTCCTGCAGCCTTCTGTTCTCTGGAAGCTAGCCATTAAGACCAACCCACACCAAGGGGAGGAGAAGAAGGCTACCTCTTTGGAGGGAGTGTTGTCCAAGAATCTGAGGGCATATTCTAAAACCTTCATACCTCCATTCCAATAATGATGGATTCTCCACAGGTTAGGGAAGGAGTTCGATTCCCAGATGAGCCAGGGTCTTTGTTCTTTCTGTCCCTTTGATTACCCAGTTGATCCCTTCTGGAAAGAGATTTGAAATTTCAAAATTCCAGCCTAGTTGAAAACAGGGCCAGAAATAAAACAGAAAATGCTCTAGTTCCTACATCAAACTCTCTCTGAATGCCTTCCACCGGCGAGGCCCCATGCTGGGCACTAGAAGCAAAGGGGAGATGACACAAATCTCAGCTGTGGAGGAGCTTGCTGTCCAGCCAGGAGAGAGACAGAAAGAGGAAGTCACAATGAAACAGGCGGAGGCAGACTTCACTTCACCCCCTACCGTCGGTTCCCATGCCCTTTGCATTCCCAGAACTTATTCACAATAAGTGGGTGAAGAATCCTAACGAGATAAGTACAGCAAACAGTGTCACAGGAGGAGGGTGCCTGCCCCCGCCTGGCAGGAAGGAAGGCCTCCTGTGGGAGGAACCCAGATACTATTCACACCCCAGGAACAACACCTCAGCCCGAAGGAGGATCCAGGGCATTCAAGAGTGAGCACATGAATACTTCCATGTGTTGGAGGAAAGAAGCTGGTAGGTTTCTTGAGGCTCCCTCTCCAAGGCCTGAGAGCAGGGGCTTTGGGCCCCCAGGAGCCAGAGTCTAGAAGGTAACCTTGTATAAGTTATTTCTGGACCACTATATGTGGAGTGCACAGCCCCTACCCCATCCCCTGGTAAGGGGCAGGTGCTCTATTTGGGGGCCAGAGGTGGGAGTATGAGCAGCACCTTCTCAGGCCACAAGGCCAGGCCTCCCTGCCCTCCTCCCCACCCCCACACCGTCCAGCAGCCCTCAGAGCCTGTGGAAAGCACACCTTGCTCCTCCTGTTCCCTGGCACCCCTTTCAGGCATGGAGTTGGGGTAGTCTCCCAAGCCCAATTATGAGAGCTTAGAGACTATTCCATGAATCAAAAAACACATTCTCCCTGCAACACAAGGAACGTGCTGCTTCCTAGGATCTCCCCACTGAAATTATCCATGGAACGTGCAGAATAACAGAAAAGCAGTTTTCTCTTGGAAACATATGGAAAACAGTTTGTTTGCTTGGAAGAAAATCATAACTTGTTGTCTCTCCCCCCAAGAGGAAAATTAAAATGCTCACATATTTAGTCTTTTCAATCTCTTGTTTGTCTAGTGCTATTGAACCCAAATGCAAGCATGGGGGGAGAGTGCAGTGGATGAAGAGGAAGCCATAGTTGGAAGGTTAGTCTCCGTGGAGAAGCTCTAGGGATTCTGAACTCAAATCATCCACTCCGTGTCTCTCAGACAAGAATGTGGGTGCCAAGCGTGGTGGGGTACACCTGGCATCCCAACAGCTCAGGAGCCTGAGGCAGGAGAATTGTGAGCTCAAGCCAGCCTCAGCAACTTAGGAAGGCCCTAAGCAACTCAGTGAGACCTGTCTCTAAATAAAGTATGCAAAAGTGCTGGGGGTTCAGCTCAGCTACTGCACCCTTGGGTTCAATTCCCAGTACCAAAAAAAAAAAAAAAAAAAAAGAAAGAAAAAAAGAATAGTGTTATTGGGCCACAAGCCCAAATGACACATCTTTCACAGAAGAGAGGATGGCATTGATTGTATGT
Source organism: Glaucomys volans (assembly GCA_020662805.1). NCBI lineage: Eukaryota > Metazoa > Chordata > Mammalia > Rodentia > Sciuridae > Glaucomys > Glaucomys volans. Next base: position 148,610 of record JAJEJO010001705.1, read on the forward strand.
GTGTGTGTGTGTTAGAGATGGGGTAGTCAATAGATAATGGAAAGCGTGAAAAAATCCCGAGGTAATCTCCAAAGCAGGCTTGAAGTAATCCTTCCTTTGGAGACCTGCTCTTCCCAGTCAAGGCAAGAACAAAAGAAAATGGCCTATCTTTCATTGTGTTCACTGGTCCAGAAAATGGACCACAGGAAGATAAGTCCTAGCGGTTGTTTGAGGTCAATGCCAGCAGCCAGGAGGTATTCACTGGGGCTTCTTCCTCCTAAGAACCTCCTCAGCCTGGAGCTTCCCCTCTGGGGGACTCCCCTCCCCACAGCTGCCTTCCTCCTCCCACTTCAAACAGTTTTCAGAGGCAACATGAAAATCTTGGCAACATGAACATCTATATGCGGGGCTTCTAGAATCCGTTCTGAATGGTGATTTATGCTAAGTTGTTCGCAGCCTCCCCTCCCCACCGATAATTCTTCCAGAGAGCATTTAGCTGATGTGGAAAGAGTGTATCAAATCCCCCAGAGAACAGTGTGCATCTTAACTGGGGATGAATGTAATTCTGATCATTCTCTACATGCTCAAAGCTTTACAAACTGAGTCACTTGAATGCACACACACACACACACACACACACACACGCTTGCCAGTTTCTGAAGGGAAAACTGATTACCCCCAAGGGGAAGCTGGGTGTGGGTGGAGGACATGGATATTGATTCTCTGGATAGGTCATCTGAATAGCCTTGTGGGTATTTCCAGAAGTTGGACTTAAATGAGCCAAATTCATCACACAGTCCTCCTTTAAAAACACCTTACTAAGCACCTAATATGTGCCAAGAGCATTGCTCAGTGCTTGTAAAAGTTTACAAAAATATAGCCAGTGAATCTGGAGCAAAGGAAACACATGAGGCAAGCGGTACCCTCAATCTTGCTTTCTGCCGGTGACACTTTCTAAATGGCAGCACAGGGAATAGATCCCAACCGACAGGAGGGGTCTCATGGGTGAGTGACAGAGTTCAGAGTCAGGTTGTTGCATGTGGGTTCTCTTTAGTCTCTGACCAAATAAAAAGTTGCACTGGTGCATGAGACTCTGCACCGCCTGCAGAGAATAGCTACCAGGGGACTGTAAGCTGGACAGATTCTCGAGGTTTCACCGTGAAGGAAGACACTGGATCCATGGCCAGTTGCAGTTTAGCCATTTCACTAAAGACTCCGAGCATTCAGCTGAAACCACAGACAGGCCAATTCTTAGGACTACTCTTGGCCTTCCATTTGGGCCACTCTGACCCACTTTAACAAAGCTTATAAACAAGCCTCAGCAGGACCAAGTTGAGCCTTGCATACCTGGATTGCCAGAGCAATGTTCATCCCTCAAAATGGAGACAACATAATCCAGGTTCAACATTACATAGCATTATGATGGCAACACTCAATAACATAATTACTAGACATATAAAGGAACAAAAAACATGACCTATAACCAGGAGAATAAAGTCAGTAGAAAGAGAATTTCCCCCAGAGATGACAATGTGGGCAATAGGAAAGATTTTGAAGCATTCATAACAAAAATTCAAGGATTAAAAGGAAAAGGTGGCCATAGAAACCTTCATGGGCAGAGACTTCAAAAAAAGGCAAGTAGAAATTACAGAACTGAAAAATACAATTTATGAAGTGTAAAATTGACTTGATGCTTTTTTATTTTAGATTGTACCATGCAGAAGAAAAGATCAGTGAACTTGAAAACAGGTCAATAGCAATGATCTAAACTGAAGTGAGAGAGCAAAGAAGGACCTAAGAAAATGAACAAAGGCTCAATAACCTGTGGCAAAGCTTTAGGCAGGACAATGAGTGTGTACATGGATTCCAAAGAGGAATGAGGGAGGAAATGAGACTGGGAGAACAATGGAAGGAATAATGGCCAATTTTCCCCCAAAAGGTCCATGTGGGGGTTGGGTCCAATGGAGGTACTACTGGGAGGCAGTGGAAGCTTTCAGAGGTTGGCTCATGGAAGGCGTTCAGGTCATTGGAAGTGTGCCCTTGAAGGGAGTTGTGGGACCCAGACTCTTACTCTCTCTCTCTCTCTCTCTCTCTCTCGCCTCCCCACCACAAGGTGAGTGGCTTTTCTCTACCATGAACTCCCACAGTGATGAGCCACCTTGAGATGGGCTCAGAAGCAACAGACCAGTCAAGCATGGACTGAAACCTCCAAAACTGTGAGCGAAAATAAACCTTTTTTCTTTATAAGTTGATTGTTTCAGATATTTGTGACAGTAATGGAAACCTGACTAACCTATTTACTATAAGTAAGGGCCACAAGACTCAGATAGCCACTTCTCAAATGAAGACACAGATATAGTCAATGAGCATGTGAAGAAGGTCTCAACATCATTAGTCATAAGAAGAAGTAAATTTAAAAAAGTAAATTAAAACCACAATGATATATCACTACATAGCCACTGGCGTGACTAAAATTAAAAAGTTTGATAATATTAAGTGTTGACAAAATTGAGGAATAAGTAGAACTCACACATTGCTGGTAAGTGTGTAAAATGATACAAACATTGTTACTAAAGAGGAAAAAAACCACGTCTTTCTATACTCTTATAATATTTCAACGCTGATACCACTTGTATGGCTTTTTCCACACTAACAAAAATTCTCCAGCTCTCTAGACACCAATTGGTTGTCTGGGAATTCAATTAAACCTTGATGCCATTTATACTCCACAGTTAAGGGCTCAGTTCAATAAGACGGCACCCAATTCAAGCACCAACTGCAAGTCCCCACTTGTCACCTATACTTCTGGTCAACCAGCTGTAAAAAGTGAGGTTCCTATGATCCAACCCCTTCCTCAGAATCAATAATTTACTAGAATAACTCACCAAACTCAGGGAAATACTCACATGGACAGTCAGATGAAAAGATGCATAGGATAGATCTGAGGGAGACCCAAGAGGAGGTGCTTCTGTCCTGTGAGTTGGGATGTGCCACCCTCCTGGCACAGTGGTGTGTTCACCAACCTGGAAACCCTCTGAACTCAGTTTTGAGGGACATTTATCTAGGCTTCTTCATATACGCAGGATCAATTACTAACTCATTCTCCACTTGCTCTCCCCTCTCCAGAGGACGGGGAGTGAGGCTGAAGATTCTAGGCTTCCAGTTGTGGCTTTCTCCTTCCAGTGACCAGTCCTCACCCTGAAACTAGGTAGGAACCCACCGACAGTCACCTCATTAATGAGAGATGCTCCTATCATTCAGGAAACTACAAAGGATTTATTAAGTTTGTGTTAGGAACTAGAGTAAAAGAACAAATATTAAAATGAAAGATGCTCGTAGCACCCTATCACTCCAGAAATCATGAGGGTTTTAGGAGCCCTGTGTCAGGATCTGAAGGCAGAGACCAGACATTCTTATTATTAGTTTTTTATAAAATTAAATATAGATCTACTCTTACCCAGCATTTCTACTCTTTTATTTACCCAAGAGAAATAAAAACACATATCTGGGGGTTGGGGTTGTGGCTCAGTGGTAGAGTACCTACCCAGTACGGGTGAGGCACTGGGTTCTATTCTCAGCACCACATATAAATGAATATAAAAAACACCACATATAAAAAAATATAAAAACCAAAAAAACACATATCCACACAAAGACTCACCTGTGGTGTTTGTAGTACTTTATTCATAATGACCTGAAAGTGGAAATAATTCAAATGTCCATCAATAGGAAAATGAATGAAAAACTTTCAGCCTATTCAGACACATGGAGTAGCACTCAACAATAACAAAGAACAACAGACTTAAAAGAAACTCAAGTGCATTATGCTAAAAGAAAGAAGATGAAACCAAAACAGTCCATTTTCTAGCCAGGTGCAGCAGTGTACACCTGTGATCCCAGTGACTTGGGAGGCTCAGGCAAGAGGATCACGAGTTCTAAGCCAGCCTCAGCAACTTAGTGAGGCCCTAAGCAACTTAGCAAGACCCTGTCTCAAAATAGAAAATAAAAAGTCCTGGGGATGTAGCTCAGTGGATAAGTGCCCCTGGGTTAAATCCCCAGAAACAAACAAACAAAAACAAACCAAACAAGAAAACACAAAAAACCTCCATTTTCTATAAATTCAATTGTAAATAATATCACAACAGTTACTGAAGGCTGAGGATAAAGATTGATAGGAAAGAAAGAACTTTGGGGTGATAGAAGAAATACTTAGTATCTTGTTTCAGGTGTGGGTTACACAGGTACATGTGCCTGTTCAACTCTATCAATCTGTACAAATAAGATCTGGGCATTTCCTCAAAAAGACAAAAGACATGGGCTGGGGATAGAGCTCAGTTGGTAGAGTGCTTGCCTCACAAGCACAAGGCCCTGGGTTCAATCCCCAGCACCGCAAAAAAAAAAAAACAGCAACAAACAACAAAAACAAAAACAAAAGACAACAAACGAACAGAATTCACAAGGTAGGATGATTCAGGCCTTAGTGTCAGACTGACCTAGATTCAAGTTCCGACTGCCACAGAGTAGTGCCCTGACGTTGGTCAAATATTCTTAAAATTCAGTCTCCACAGCATAAAAAGGGGAGCAAGAATTAAATAGAATAACTTGTGAAATCAGAGAGTGTAACAAGAGCCCAATAAATTGTGGTAATATTTTATTATATAATAACAAAAATGACATGTGACATTGTATAAAACCATGTAATTATGAAGAAAGAAAATAACTACAATCCCATCCAGAGAGAATCACTGTGAACCTTTAGGTATATTTTCTTCTATTTACATAGGTACCATTATTTTCTATTCATGTGGAGTTCATAATGAATATACAATGTTGATTTTTTCTTTTACTACATAATAAAAGCCTACTCTTATATCATTGGAAATGCTTGTAAGCAAAAACATTAAAAAGCAAAGTTGTAAGTTCAGGGAATCTGTATCTCTCTACCCCCACCTCTGAGAGACTGTCCACAGTGAGTTTATTTTATATTAAATATATATATATATTTTTTTATTTTTCTTTCTGTGCCAGGGTAGAGTGAGCTTTTTAAAAAGCAAATCTGATGTGACGTCCTAAACCTTTCAATAGAGTGCACTGCTCTTAGGGTAAAGTCAACTTGGCGTGTGACCAGGCCCCGTTGGACTGGGGGTGGTGATCTAGACTGCCCTGGCTGAGTGGCGGTCCCTACAGATGATGCAGGTCTCAGGGCTGACTTGGAGGCTCTTCTCTTTGTGTCACTCATGTGCTCTCCTCATGGCAGTGGCTCATGGAGGCACTTGGAACCCCCGATGCTTGAGACATCAGCTCTTGAAATGCTCTTTGGATTGGCACACCGATGCTTCTACCAGGCCTCACGGACAAGCCAAGTGATCAGGGAGAGGAGCTGTCTTCTCTCTGACCATGGCAAGGTTGGGGCTGCAGAGAGAGGTGAGGAACTGGGACCCGGGGGTCAATCTACTGCAACCCTTCCGCCCCAGGCCAGCTGATGGCTCCCCTGAGGTATCACACATCCCCTTCCTGCCTTCCCATTCTCTCTTGTCTCCCTCAGCCTTGGACTCCTCCTTGACCTTTCCAGAGTCAAGGTCAGGGCTAGGTGTCCCTGCTCTGTGCTGCCATAGGCTTTGCACTTCTGGTGCAGCTCCTTCTGCTGTTTTGTGCTTAGGTTCCCTGTCCTTACCTCTCTGAAGGTGGAGGTGAGCTTGTCCTTGATGTGGGAGGTAAGGAGGGAGAAATTTTGTTCCTGGGAACAATCTTAAGGGAAATGGAGACCTGGGTATGTCAGGCTTTGGGTTGAAAACCTTTGGAAGTGCAAGTGGGTAAATCTAGGCCTTTCCATGAGTTCTAGACAGAAACTAAAACCTCATGGATAGCTGTGGACGTTGCCTGCTCACATCCCTTTGGCATTCTCCCCTGCTCTTTGGGGAATCATTCCTGTGCAAAGCATACGGATTTCTGTCCCTTGGGTTCTGCGACCCCTGCCTTGTGTCCCCTGTCACTCGCCTGGACCAAGGTCGACCTAATCAGATGTTCTTCCCCAGCACTTTGAATCAGGTGGAGCAGGTTGATGGTAAAGCAATCCATGCAGACTTTTCATGAGGCTGTTTTGTTTGTGTAACTCCATTTTATTAATGCCTGCTACCCAGATCCCCAGAGGTCCTGAGGTTCTTATTAGCTTTATATAGAAATCTGAATATTATCATATATACTTTCAGTAAGTCCCTGCACTTTGTTTTTTATTAAATGAACCAGAGTTGATTTCTATTACTAAGATAAACCAACCAACCATGGCTGATACCCCAACCAGACGCTCAGCGACTTCAGATTCTGCCACAGGCTTCTCTCTTTCTGATCCACCAGGAAACAGGTAGAAAGTTTGCCAGTGCTTATTTTGGATTAATTTGACCTATGAGCTGATGCAAAGTTCATTTTAAGAGAAAAATTCCTGGATCATTCAAGACTGTCAGTCAGTGAGCATCTCTAATTTTGTGCATCTTTTCTTTGCCAAGGACGGAGAGAAACTTCCTGTGGCTATTGGGTAGCAGGTCCTGCAGGTTAAAAAGTTGCCCATGTAATTACACTTACAGAGCAGGCCTTTTGAGTATTCTTAGAGCTCTAGGGACAGACTTGGTGGAAATTACCAGGGCTGGTGGGCTAGAAGGTGATATGGAAGACGCCATGTTCTATATCCAAATAAATCCTCTACTATCTATCTATCTGCTGTCATTTATCATCCTCATCTGCCTTCTATCTATCATCTGTCTTTTACCTATTATTCATCAACATCATCAACCTTCTGTGTATCGATCATCTATCATCTATCTCTGTGCCTGTCCTCTATTCATCATCAATCTTCATCTTCTATGTATCACCTATATATCTTCCACCTATGCGTCTATTTTCTGTCTTCTATCATCTATCTATCTATCATCTATCTATCTATCTATCTATCTATCTATCTATCTATCTATCATCTATCATCTACCAATGGCCAGACCTGAATGCACTTTCATAGGCCTTAGGCATTTTTGCATAGCATGCAAGCTAGCCAGCACATTGCCAGCTACACTAATATAGTCATTGGCCTGGCTCACCAAAGAGAAGGCCCAGGGCACAGCTCACCCTGGGCTGCCCCTCACTTTGTGAAAGCTCCCCTGGCTGAGTAACCCTGGAAAACAAAAGCATCCATCCATTGGTTCCCGCATGCCAGAAACTCACTACATCCATAGAAAAGCAGATTATGAAATCTTGTCCTAATTTGGGACACATGGCACCTCTGGTTTGGTCTGAATTGTCCCTCTATGCTAATTTTTCTTTTCTTTTCTAATTTGTCATATGAGAAAAATTAAATTAGCCTGAATATGTAAGAACAGACTCTACTGATTTGAGCTTCTCTCTTCCTTCCCTTAGGCATTTAATCAGTCCTGTTTTTTTGGACTAGATTTGTTTGGCAAGTCAAAGAGAAGATAACAAGATTCGGGACTGGGGGAGGCAGTTTTTTAAAGATAGAATTACAAAAGGAGCTGCCATCTGAGATCTCAAATTAGGATGGAAAGCACATTCTCTACAGCTATATCTTACCATAATTGAAAGTTTAAAACAGAGTGGATTTGATTTGAATCAAGAGGCTGCAATTAAATTTATTTTTCTAAGAAGTGCTCTCTTAGTATATAATACAGCCTTAATGGCTACTTTTCCCAACTAACTTGGAGAAAAGCGTATATTTTATTGTGAATATATTTCATTTGAAGAAGTATATTTCATTTTAATATAAGGATTTTTGAAAGGCAACAAGGTACCATGGGAAGTGCATTAGATTTCAGAGGACCTGGCTCCTGGCTCCTCTTATTGCACAAACCCTTTGCTGGTCTGGGCCTCCATTTCTTCTTCCCTAAGTTAACAACCTCTGCCCTGCCCTGCCTAACCTACAGGGGCCACCATATTTAACAAAGGGCAAGGAGTTTCATGAATGTGAGCGGCTGATAGACTCACAGGACATGTCACTGGGAGCAGAGCCCACCACTCCCGACCACCACCACACCAACACGACCTACACCAGTTCGGGAAACCAAGAGCTGATCTGGAACAAAGAACCAAAGGCTCCAAGCCAACTGACATGTACTTCCTGACTCCCCTGTCCTGATGCTCATCACTGGGTATACAGTAGAGGCTATGCTGGCTCAGCTTTCTGGAAAGCATTTGGTATTCTCCAGAAAAATTAATTCACTGTACATCCTTGGCCCAGGCTCACCTGTCTAGGAACCCATCCCACCAGGTGTCTGCCCAAGAACCTAAGAAATAAACACTGTTGTTACTGACTCTTCAGATGGCAAAGCTCTTGGTTCATTATAGATAGTAACTCATTTAATCCTCACGATGACTCTCTGAGGTTTTTATTCCCACTTCATATATGAGGAAACTGAGGCACAGAGAGGCCAAGTAAGTTGCCCAGATAGCCCAGCCGACACCTGAAGTTGTGCGGTGTGGTTCTAGACCCTGTGTGTTCAGCTCCCATGCAGGTGCAGGACCAAGCTGTGCAGAGACGGATGCTCATACAATTTTAAAGAGCCTCCTTAAAAAACAGAAAATTACAACTACAACTCAGGCACAAAAATGCATATTGATTTACAGTGAGAAAAGAAACTACAAAAGCTACAAATTTTAAGCAGCTGACAAATACCACAAGCATCACAATATTCAGAGAAATAACAATGTTTTTATTAACTTACTGTCTGATGTGTTTTTATAATACTTTTTCCCATTTTGTGGGGGGATGCCTACTCTTTGATCACTTCTTATTCATATGACACTTATTTTGAAACATGGTTTTTTATAAAGACAGCAGGAAGATAGTGCAGTCTTTCCAATAGCACGGTAAATCAAAATTTTTTATTATTGATAGCCGTGATGCATAAAACATGCCACTTTGTACAGACATAGACTTGCTGTTTGAGGTGCTGCTGGATTCGGTCCTGCAAAGACAGAAATCCTGATATATTCTATTCTCCATGGTTCCCATCAAAAAGGGAAAAAACCCACACGGTCCATTTATAGTTGTGTATACTGCATTATTAAGTATGCTTCTGGCAAACTTTGATGAGAATCAAAACCTGTTCGTACCTTTGACAATTGGAAGAATGTTCCGCAGATTAGCTCCAGGTTCCGGGCCTTTCAAACCACTCTCCTCCACCCCCATGCAACTCTGTGCCTATTGTCCTTGGACGTGTTTTCACTGAAACATGACTTACGGTCCTGTGACTTTGTGGGAGTATTTCTGGAAGTTTCTTTTATGCTGTGCAACTAGATTTTACTCACCACATCCCATGAAAGCAAACTAGATTCTGTCCCCCTGGAAAGAGGCTGGACCAGAAACATGGACTTCTTTAGCTTTGTGCATTTACAAAACTGTAAAAGAAGGATGCCCTTGCAACTTTTTTTTTTTAAAGTGGATTTTTTAATAACAACTTTATTTTATTGAGTTTTGTATGTGGTGCTGAGGATTGAACCCAGCGCCTCACACATACTAGGCAAGCGCTCCACCGCTGAGCCACAACCCCAGCACTCAACTTGCTCTTAATCACAAAGAAATGGGTAAGCCCAAATGGCCATAAGATCAGGTCTGGTTAGATTATGGTGTGTTGTAGAAGAGACTCCTTTGCAGGTCTTAGGGAAGGTGAAGCTAACATCTAGATGCAGTTAGGAAAGGTATTATTTGCCTTGTGATAAAGAAGAAAATACAAGTTCCAAGAAAACACGAGTAGTGTAATTCTGTTTGTATATTTATTTATTTTATGTTTTTTAAATTTATTTTTTATTTTTACAGACTGCATTTTGATTCACTGTGCACAAATTGGGTACAACTTTTCCTTTCTATGGTTGCGCACGATGTACATTCATACCATTCACATAATCATACATGTACATAGGGTGATGATGTCTGTCTCAACCCACCATTTTTCTGTTTGTATATTTGCAATCTGCTATATTATATAACCATGACACACACCTTTAATCCCAGTGACCTGGGAGCCTGAGACAGATAATCACAAGTTCAAGGATAGCCTGGGCAACTTAGCGAGACCCTGTCTCAAAATACAATTTAGAAAAGGGTTGGGGTTGTAGCTCAGTGATGGAGCACTTGCGAGGCCCTGGATTCAGTCCCAGTACCACACACACACACACACACACACACACACACACATACACAATAGGCATATTTGTAAATGTACAGATATATTTTGGAAGCATATTCAAGAAACTCTGAAGAGTTTGTACCGAAATTTCGGGGATAAGAAAGGAAAGTTTTAATTTTCACTTTCTAACTTTTGGTTCTTGAATTATTTGATGTCGAATATATATTATTAGTGTATATATTCATTTGCAGGTGACGGGACTCCAACTCAAAACATATTCAGAGAAAAAGACATTGCAACCTTTCAACCTGGAGCATCAGGCAGTGCTGGGTCCAAGTGCTGGGAAGAAGTTGCCAGCATTCTGTCTGTAATGGTTAATTTGAATTGTCAACTTCATTGGATTAAGAGATGCCGGTGATCAAAAGGCCTCTGGGTGTGTCCATGAGGGCGTGCATGTCTTGGAATGTGGAATAGTGAACTGAAGTGGAGCCCCTCCCTAAGCATGGGCAGCACCACCCAATAGGATGGAATAAAAGCTGGGAGAACAAGGAAGCAGACGCAGATGCAAGCTCGGCTGTTCTTGAACAGGCTCTTGATTGCTGCTTTTATGATCTGAGGATATCAGACTCTCGCTTCTTCTCTCTTCCAAAGTGGACTCTGCCTGTGATGCTTCAGGTAGTTTCCAGAAGCCTTGGTGTAGGACTAGGGTGGCACTGTTGATCCCTCTTGTTCTGGGGCTCTGCCTCTTGGACTGCTTAGCTGCTGGTTCTTCCAGCTCTCCAGCTACAGAGAGCCATTGGGGACTATCCAGCTTCTGGTCGTGTAAGCCAATCTAATAAATCCCCTTTTATAATCATACTTCCTGTTGATCTGTTCGTCTAGAGAACCCTGACTAATAGACTGCCTTTTCAATCTCTTGGTTCATTTTTCTTTCTCTCTATTTTTATCCACAGACAGGCTCTCTCTTTGCAATGGCAAATGGCCTCCAGCCACTCCATACTTGAACTTGGATCCGTTCAGGGATCCTAGCCCTACCCAGCTGCTTGGGTGATCAAGGCAGGGGAATTACAAGTTTGAGGTCAGTTTGGGGAAATTAGACTGTCAAAAGAAAATATGAAAAGGGCTGGGAGTGTAGTTCAGTGGTAGTGCACTTGCCTAGCATGCACAAGGCCCTTGGTTCAATCGTCAGCACCTACGAGAGAGAAAAAGAGAGACAGAAGAGAGAGCATTTTTCCTAAAGCTTCCAGTGAGAGTCACAGGCTGACTCATTGGTTCGATTCTGGGTACAAGTCCATCCCTGAACCATCACTGAGGTCACTGGCCTGGCTGAGTGACCAGTGAGAGCTTGTGGTCACCCTGGGCCTGAAGGAGAGGTTGGCTTCACCAAAACCATGTGGGCTGAGCATGCCAGTGAGCAGGGGGAATCCAGCGAGGAAGATGAGGAGCTGTCTCCTAAGCTGAGGAATGAGACGCTGTTGGGCAGGATTTTATCAGCCACTTTTCTGGATCGATATGCTATGAAAGGCTTTTATTTTATTCTCTTTCCTTATTTGTATTTTCTAAGCTTTCTCTGATGACAATTTATTGCCTCTTTAAATGTAATTTTAATTTTAATAAGGATTTTACCTAATTTAGAAAGTCAAATACTCCTATAAAACGTATGGTAAAACAAGTGACCTATGCCTCCCTTGGCCCATCCTCACTTCCAGAGGCAACAATGCTCAACGATTACCGAAGTTTCTTCTGGTATTTACTTCCTGTTTTTTCTAAATGTTCATGTTGATAATCGGTAAACATTTTCATGATGCCTATGGACTTTCTCATAATTCCTTATGAAGACATAACCTTCAGAGCATCTTCCAACGCTCTCCTCCTCTCCTGTCCTCCCAGAGTGGGTTAAACCACCTTTTTTATTTTAACTGATCGCTGCTGTTTTCATCAGCAGAACTTGTGCTCTCTGCCAAGGCAAATATGTATTCCTTCCACAGGCTTTAACTCTGCCACTAAATGAAAAGCTGCTAAGTGAAAAAAATAAAACTAGCACTAATTTTAATGGGGGAAAATATTTATGCCTCCCAATTCAATCCAAGATGCCCAAACCATTTGCTCAGGCAGAAAGATAAATAAATATAAGATACTGCAAAATATATAAATAAGAACATGTTTAAATATCCAATGCCCAATACATTGAAGGTAAATGCCTACTTGACATGTATAAGGTGACATCGCAAAGGCTCACCGCCTCCACCACACCAGGAAGAGCAGACTTGAGCCAGGCTGGCTGGAAGGTGTGTTTTTGTTTCACCATTTTCTTCAACTTTTTTGAACCTCTTACCTTTCACTCAGGCTGCGTTTAGAAATGTGGTTAAGAGTGTGGAAATACACCTTTAGAACTAAACCAAGGCTGAATATGAGCGTACTTCAAAACACATGGAAATAGCACCTTCACCACCACCAACCACAAACTGAGATGGTACAGAAGTCTTTTCTTTGTTTTATGTTTCTTTCACATCAAAGTACTTTGGACTCATCCAAACATGGTGATTAACTCAAATTTTTATACAGCACGCTGGCCTCTAACAGGAAACATTGAATCCATGGGTAACTATGTCATTGCCTGGAATTATAATGTCAAATTATGATGTCTTAAAGCACATGTGTTGTATGTGCTTCTGGGTGAAAATTTGTTATCTCCAAAATAAAAATAAAATGAAAGACAGGTAGTAGTTGTCTGAAGAGCGGTATAATGTTTAAAGAGATATTATGCCTCACAAGCACAAGGCCCTGGGTTCAATTCCCAGCATTGCAAAAAAAAAAAAAAAAAAAAAAAAAAAGAGAAATTTTGAATAGTCCTTTTATGAAGGACTATATTTTTTTGTACTTAATTTTTAAAACATGTTTGGTGTTCTTAAATTTTCTGGTGAATTTTTTGTAGAACTACACACAACCAAACATGTCAAATAATCTACTATTTTAATTTTTAATCCCTAGAGATTCCTGCCCAGACACCTCTCTTTTTTTCTACTCTGGATTGGTTTTCCTCTTGAACCACTAAATGGCTGTTTATTCTCCGTCCTCCTGAAATTCTCTTTTGTGCTGAATTACTTGCTGATCCTTTCCCTTCCTCAATTTACTCCTTTATGTTCAGGGAGCACATCCTTCAGTAACTCCTTTAGAAAGGCATGTGGGAGGTAAATATTTGAAGACTCTGCCTTTCTGAAAACATCCTTATCTTAAACTCATTTTAAACCAATAGTTTGGTAGACTGTAGAATTCAGGATTAGAAATAATTTTACTCCTGAATTTTAAAAGCATGGTCTTGTTTTCTGATTTGATGTCATTCTGATCTCTATTCCTCCCTGATAGCTTTTCTCATCTGCTTTCTTTCTGGTGATCTGAAGTTTGGGGATGACAGGCTTTGATATGAGAATTTCTTCATCTTACTAGGTTTTCTGAAAGCTTCTTCGACCTGGAAACTTAACAGCCCTCCATTCAGAAAACACTGTGATTTCTTTGATGTTTCCTCCCCTCCATCTTCTCGCTTACTTAGCCTTTGGATCTCCAGGCAGAACACCTCACTTTCTCCATCCTCCAGCTCTGTTGGAATATGTCCTTAGTAATACAGGCCTATCTCTCTAGCACCTTTTTATTTCTGTTCTCCTATTTTTAATTTCCTTGTGTTCTTTCTTGTTCTTTCCTTTACAAGCTTTATTCTTATTTTATACTTGTAGTATCTTCTCTTATTAATATATTCTCTAATTACAGATACTAATTATAATCTGGGGGAAAGTGCTCCTTTGTCCCCTGCTCTGTGTCCATCCATCCCTTCCTCCCGTCCTCCCTTCCTCCCTTCCTCCCTCCCTCCCTCCCTATCTCCCTCCCTCCCTCCCTTCCTTCCTTCCTTCCTTCCTCCCCCCCTCCCTCCCTCACTCACTCCCTTCCTTCCTGCTTCCCTTTCTTCCTCTCTGACCGTTGTTTTTAGTCTTGGTCTTCTACGTTCCCCTATCCCTGGGTATCTGATGGGCACCTGGGCAAGGTTTAAACAACTCCAGCGTGGCTCTCCAGCTGCTGGACATCTCTGGGGAGGCCCGGATGTTTCTCCCAAGACTCCCAGTTGTTCAGTGGGTGGGTGGGTGAAGTTGGTCTGCCGGCTGTACGGGTTCAGCTAGGAGCCATAGGCAGAAGGGCTCAGTTGTTCAGAATGCAGATCTTGTGTTTACCAAGCAGTGTCCCTCCCTGAGTCGTGCCCCAGGTCTAATACTGGACCTGGGCAGAGAGTGAATCTTGCATCTCTGCCTGAGTGGAGGGGATGCCGTTGCTGAACTCTGAGGGTCAAGGAGGAGCTCTGGGCGTCTAGGGGCTCCTCTTTAGAGATCAACTATGTTTAAAAGGATATGTAAATTGTTTTAATTTTTTTAAAAAAAACATTATTTTAATGGATAAGGGAATTATGTGCCACTTAGATCAAATCTCACCTCATCAAGACCAGATGATTCTGAGAGCATACTCATCCTGGCTGAAAGATCACTCGCCAAGAAAATGCTCAATAAGCAGAAAGCCACAAGTAACTTCTTAAACTCTGGGCTCTATGAGAACAGATCCCCTGGCGACCCCATGTCCCCTCCACCCCTGAGGTCAACTCATGCGTTATGTGGCTACATTTCCCACTCTGAAACCATCATGCAGCAAAGGCCACACAGGGGCCTTTCTGTGGACAAATGTGATTAATAAGCTGACTTTTTTGCTTATTTAGCATCTACTGGGTGCCAGGTCGTGTGCCATGGTCATACGAAGCAATTTCACACCTGTGCTACCACATAAGTTGGGTCATGTTGTGCCCCGCATAATTCAAGGGTCACCCTTGACTTTATAGTTCATATCGACGGAAGCCCCTTAGATTTGTGCTGTGCACACCCTGAGCAGCAATACGTAGGGACTCCTAACTTAAATCCTCCCACCTATTCTACAGGGGAGTGCAGATCATCCGACAGATGATGAAACCATGGTTCAGAGAAGCTTCGTGTCCCCCAAGTGTTAGAGCTGATCCTCCAACTGGGGACTCCAGTCCCCAGCTGCCTGATTCTAAAGCCGATGGTCTTGCCAGGATGCTGTTTTCACCATGGCAGGGAGGGCAGGAGCAGGTGGGAGGCAGGCTGAGTCTCACCAGCTGATCTCAGGCAAGGGCTGGTTTTATCTGGGAAGTTGCCTTGGGCCTGATCTTCAGAGGGCCTTGTAAGAAAGTCGTCCAGAAGGTCACTGCAGTTTTCAACTCTCGCTGTGTGTCTCCAGTTCAGCACTGCGGCTCCCCTGGTGACCCCAGTGCCCTCATTCTTCTTTGCAGTGAGACCACAGAAGGCTTTGGGTCTTAAAGGGAGGCTTTCCTGCGAGAAGGTACAGGCACAGTCTGTGGGGTCAAGAGGGTAGGGAAGAGGGACAGAGAGCTGAGTGTGGACCGGGGATGAGGTCTAGCAAGGAACTCGAGGGCCACCTGGCTGTGAGGCACCATTTCTCCCCCTCGTCCTCGGAACCAGCACCAGTGAGGTAGCTGCCCTGCTATGGAGCTTCCCCCAGAGGGACTTGTGTGCACACGCTCAGGTGTGCACATCCACGTGTGCGTGTGTATCCATGCACGTGAGAGCACGGACATGTTTGTGCATGTATATGCTGTTCACAACACTTGTGCACACCCAGACCTCCAAAACCAGAGTCTGGAATAACAGTGACAGGGATGAAATGCCACAGAGTCCAAATGCCTCGTGAATGGGACACGTGTGTGCACACATACACCCACATGTGGATGTGATCGGGCCAGTCTTTGCACACACGGCTTCTTGGCTCTCCTTCCTCGATCTGGAATTTGGAGCCGTTTGCTTTTCTTTTTGTTTCTGTTGAAGTGTTCTCACACACCTTGGTGGCAGCAGCCACTTGCACTTTCTGTTTCCTGGGCAGACCCTGCTCTCCGTCCTTCATGTGCACGACCTCGCTGACATTACCTGGAGCCCCGCAGTGTGATTTTACACTCTGTTTACAGATAGGAAAAGGGAAACAAGGAGAGGCAGGCAGAGCGCCTGAGTCCCCCTGTTCACCCCTGGCTGAGTCTGCATCTGACCCAGATCTGAGTCCAACGCAGCTCTTTCACCTGCAGGTCCCTCGGTCACTGGGGGCACATCCTTGGACGGTAGGGCAGAGTTCTCCTGGGACTCCACATGAATCTTGGGGAGCAAACAGTTGTAGAAGTGAGCCTGCCCCTTGAGTTGCTCTCTGGCTTCCCGTCTTGCAGTGTCTTTCTCTCTCCCACATGTGCTTCGGCCATGCTGCCATCTGCCATGATGTGACGCAGCCAAGGGGACCTGTGCAATCTGCTCCACGTTGTTCAGTCCTTCAGCCACCAAAACTGGGATAAGCCTCTTTTCTTTATAAGTACTCAGCCTCAGGTATTTAGTTATAGTAACAGAGAATGGACTAATTCAGGATGGGGTGACCAGAGAGAGCCTCACAGAGGCTTTTTGTGAAAACCAAAAGGAAGTGAGGTTGCAAGCCAAACAGTTATGGAGGGGAAGCGTATTCCAGGCAGGAGAAACAGCCAGTGCAAAGGTTCTGAGGTATGTGTGAGGCGGGTATCAGCCCTATTCAAAGAATACTGAGGAAACCAGCTTTGTCAGGGCAAAGGCCACGTGAGGAGAGCTGTAGACGCCGGGTTTCCTGTAGTGTTGAAGTAAACCCCTTGTCTTAACAATGCCACACATGCACTGATGTCTGACCTCCAGCAAAGCCTTTCCCCCATACTCCCCATTTCTCCGTACTCCAAGTTGCTGGCATCTTTCACTAAAGCCTGTGGAGATGGGGCTGGGTTTTGTCTCTGGGAAAGGAGGGAGAAAACCTCTAGATGTTCACTGATGTCTGCCTAAGCAAAGGAATCTGTGAGATTTGTGGGAGTGGGGGCCCCGAGGGGACAGGAGCACCCCAGTCCTCTCCATGCAGTGGACATGCAGCTCCCCAGCATCTGGGAAGCCAGCCCAGAGGCAGCCCTGAATACCCTGCACAGTGACACCCTGAGCCACCTGTCTCCCTCATGGAGCCAAAGGAGAAGCTGTCTAATTCTCAAGACACATGTTTAACTAACTGCTCTGGCCTAGGGGACGTTTTAGGAGGAACTAATCTAGCAGCTGGTCACCTTTCACTCCCTCATGGTGGCAACTGTCCCCAAGGAGACTCCCTGCTGAGCAGTCTCCCTGTTCCACCAGGACCTAGGCCAGGGCTGGGGAAGCAGCCCCTGTCCTGTCTGGGTCCCAGACACAAGCCGAGGCGGGGGTGTGGGAGGTCTTCAGGAAACCAGGGCCAACCCAAAGGCAGTCAGACGCAGAGAACAAAACAAATTGAATTTTTGGAGGAAATTGCTTTTCGCCTCTGATGTCTAGCTCCCTTTTATTTAATTTGGGGGGCTCTATATGAGCTAGATACAATCAACTCAAATATTTTCCACCCATTAATCAATATATATTAAATATTAAAGGATCCAATTTTTGAGTGACTGATAGAGCCAGATTGATACGGTCCCAGGGTGCTGCTGTGCTCAGCATCCTCCTGGTGGATCCTCCTCGGAACCACGTGGTGGCACCTCACAACCCACCTCACTGGATGTAGGGGATTGGTCTCCTCACCTAGGGACAGTCAATCTACACACTGACTGTCAATCTATGAGGGATCTTGGGCAAACATTGTGTCCAGAGGGGACAAGGCTATTTGGTTGCTATTTGGGTCATCCTGGTTTCCTCATGGGGAGAATTTGACTTTGGAATGTGGGGACTGGAGCAGCTGGTCAGGGGCTAAAGGCAGAGAGAGAGGTGGAGACAGGGTAGCTAAAGCTTGGAGAGGGCGGGGCTCCTGGTCACATGTATGTGCTGGATCGTGCAGGGCAAATCTCTTCTCTTTCTTTCTCTCTAGTCCTTCTGGCCATCTCATTCTCTTCTCATATCCAAACTCTGATTCTCTCAGTGTGTGACTTTGTGAATTTCAGTGGCAAGAGGGAGGGAGGAGAGGAGGGCGATCTGGTCCCAAGCCACGTGGTCTGGAGGCCACATCACCCTGGTTGCAACCTCGTCCCTGAGTCTCTGGACAAGGCTGCATGCTCCTGGAAGACACAGTCACACGGGGCCTTATAATGGTCCATGTGGTGGGGACAGAGGAGGGAGCAGCTCCTTCTGTCTGTAGAGAACAGGGTCAGAGAAGGAATCAAGAAGGAGGTGATATTTGAGCTAAGTCTCAAAAGATGAGGAGTTCCCAGACAGACAACAGGAAATGGCCAGAACAAAGACAATTGCCCACTCCTGCCCTGCCTCAGAGGAAGCCAGTGAGGTATTTCAATTTGCAGTAGTTGAGTGTAGGGTTCCTGGTGTAGTGGAATAGACATGTGGGAACTTGGATTTTGAGGTGCTTTATGTGTCTTGCTAAGAGGCCAGATCTCCATACCAAGGACAAGCAGAGGCCTGACTCTGTAACCCTCTGAGAAACCTGCATCTCCATCCTCTAAGAGGATATGACCATGTGAGCAAAGGGACATGGAGAACCTCATTTCAGGGGCCCGAGGGCACAGGCATTGAGTAATGCACTTACTATGTGCCTACTTACTGAAAGGTCCGCTATGGTCTGAAAATGCCCCAAGTTCATATGTTGGAAGGATTGCCATTGTGATAGTACTGAGGTGGAGCCTTTTGGGGGTGATCATGATGCAGAGTCCCCATGCAGCGGATTAGTGATCCTACAAAAAAGGGAACCATGTGTGGAGGCAGCAAGAGCAAAATCTACCAAGCAGGAAGCAGCCTTCACCAGACCCAGACTGCTAGGCATTGATCATGAACTTCCTAAGCCTCCCAGACTGAGAAATCGATTTCCATTATTCACAAATTACCCAATCTAAAGTATTTTGTTTTAGCAGTCTGAATGGACTAAGGCAGGGCCTATGTTTACCAGGCCCTTGACTGTATTAACAGACACCCATGGGCAGGGAGATACCGGAAGGAGTGACACAGGCAGGTGTCCCAGATGATGTGGAGAGGCAGGGCTCTGGAGGACGGAAGCACACTTTGTTCTTCCAAGGGGCCAGCCATGACTATGCTCTAATCAGTTGTTGCCCCGGAGAATGATGGTCTCTGTTTTGCACCATCTCCTGATTTTTTAAGAGAGGACAGAATCCAGTTTTTAGGCAAAATTTTCTTGAATAAATGAGAGCAACTAATTCAAATGTTTTCAAAATAAGCACGTGGACCAAACAAAATTCAAGCATGAGCAGGATTCAGCTAGTCGCTTAACTTTCCTACCCTCCCACTCATCACTATTTATCTATCACATCCATCCATCCACCTGTCTGTATATACATACATACATCTGTCCATCCATCCATGCAGCCACAAATCCATCCATTCATTCACATGCATTACCATATATCCACCCACTTAGCTATCCATCCATCCATCCATCCATCCATCTATCCATCCATCCATCCTTCCATTCATCCATCCATCCATACATCCCTCTTCAACAATGAGAGTACATTCCCTCCCAAACCTTCCCAGGACAGAAACGTTCATCTTGCTCCATCTTTTCCAATTTCCCTTGAAAGTCCTATTTCCCTTCAAGTTCAAGCAAATTATAAATGTGTAAAGTGGTGCAAATATGAACAAGTTTGGACCTGCCTATTTTTACAGGGAAATTTTTGCTTTCTTTTTCTGTCCTCACTGTGCTGCCTAAGTCGGAGAGTATTTTTTTCTCCCCTTGGATTTGAGCCTTTGCAAGTGTTCCAGAACAAAATTAAACCAAATAGAGAATTAGATTCCCCTCCCTTTTCTTGGAAATATCTTGCCACTGGGCCACGCTCCCTGGGAATTAAATAACTCTTCAAAAGGAGATCAGAAATAGATTTCTCCATGGGGTTTCTAGATGTCAGTAAATGGATTTATGGAAAATGGGTTAGGTTTGGTGAATTTTAAATTGCTATCAGGTGAATATGCTCTATCTGTGCAAATAACCTTTTTTAACTTTCTCCTTCTCCATATCCAATTGGATTTCTTCCTCCTTAATGTCCTACTTAAATTATTCTTTTTTACCCTACCCTAATATCTCCCCCAGCTTGAAATGGATTGGAAAGTGGGAGGGCAGATAACTCGGATTTTGTTATGCTAAATTCTTGACATGTGATAACACTTATATTTCTGATCTCAGTGGCAGATACTCTGGCATGACCAAACATGAGGGTGGTATTAGATGTATGAACTCTCTGAGGCTCAGTTTTCTCATCTGTCAAATGGTAGATGTCCCCTTCTCCAACCAAATTGGAAATTTATCTCCAAAAAGTCTGCCAAGGTGTCTGCCAACTCAGGGGTCTAGACCTCCGCAAAAGAATGAAAAGTTTGGTAAACTGCAAATGCATGCTGGGAATTCCTCCCAGGGCCCAGCTGGCTTTCAGTATTATTCAAATGTATTTGTGAGATTAGGAGTCCCAGAGGGGGTGGAACTTGGGGTGGGGAATTGAGGAAGTTAGATGGGAAGCTGCTGGGTAAGGGTCAGTTCCAGGGGTCTGGAGCAGCCCTGGGGGTCCTGTGGCACCTAAAAACATTCTGAATGCTGTCCTGAGAAGGAATGGAAAGAGAGAGGGCATCTTCTCTTTGACCTCTGGACCATTTGGCCTGCTGCTCTCTCAATCAAGCACCTCCCTGCCTGCGAAGTCTCCTGGTGGGTCAAAACAGGATAGGTCACAGAGGGACTGAGCACTTGGCATCTGTGACCCTCAGTCTTCCTTTCTATCAAGGGGACTGGATTGCTGTGAGGGATTGACCAGGATAAAGGAAGCTAAGATCTGTGTCTGGGTGAGGTCTCTTCCTCTCAGGGGGACTGAAGCAGCCCCAGCTCTGACAGTTTGAGTTGTGCTCTCCCCTGATACCCGGGTCTGCGAGGCAGAGAGAGGTCTTGCAGCTGGGACCAGGTGTGAGGACTGGACAGGTGACTGCCAGCCCTTAAACACCCGCAGATCTGCGAGGAGATTGTAGGGCACCAGCAAACCTCAGTGTTTATTTAGTGCCAGGCACTTTACAGGTGTTATTTCATGTAATACTGCCAACAATTCCCTGAAGTAAGGGACACAATTCCCAGGTTAGAATTGAGGGAACCGAGGCACTGGAGGGGGCGGGGCATGAAATAACATCCCCAAGGTGCTAGCCAGTGGGTGGTCAGGACAGAACCATGGACGGCAAGGCTGAGAGCGTTGACCATCTTGGCCCTCACAGAGAACCATGTGCAAACTGCTGCTGCGGCCAACAGAGCTCCTGCCAGCAAGGAGGATGGAGCTTGGCAGTGCGGAGAGGGAGCCCATGGGGGCTGTTTCCTCCCACTCCTGACCCTCTGCTTCTGCTGTAGCCTCCCCACTGGCCAGCCGGTTCCCTGAGGTCTGGTCCTTGACTGTGCCCTTGACCACCTCCCGGTGTTGCCTCCTTATCTGCCAGTTTCTGACTCGAGGTGGGAGTTCCTGGATCTGGTTCAGAGAGGCGGATTTGAGTCCTACCTGACCAGCTGTGTGAACTTGCCCACTTCTGAATCCTTCCAGGCCCCGGTTTCCCCATCTCTACAATGGGGCTTGTGCACACCCATCTCAGCAGGCTGCCGTGAGGCCCAGGGTGACAATTGTGTAGGGCTTGAGCAGGGCTCCTGGGCACCGGAAGGCCTTTCTGAACTTGCTGACCCTTCTGCCTTGCAGGGTGGTCCTCAGGGAACCTCCTTACCCGCTGACCTTCCATCTCCCCTCACCCAGCTTTCCTTTTCTTGCTATCTCATGCTCTGTATGTATGAGTTGTGTATATGCATACAGGTGTGCAGCGTACATGCGTTTACTGCATAGACGCACACACACTCCTTCCTCAGTGTCTTCAGGGGGCTGGGTCCAGGACCCCCTTTGATACCAAAATCCCCAAATGCTGAAGTCCCTTATTTATAAAATGGTGTAGTATTTGCATGTAAATGACACACATCCTCCTGTATACTTTAAATCAACTCTAGATGACTTAAAATACCCACTACAATGTAAATGCTATGAAATGAGTTGCTATGCTGCATCATTTAGGGAATAATGCCAAGAATAAAGTCAGAACACAATTTTTTCCTAAATATCCTTTTTTTTTTTTTGGTACTAAATATTAAACCCAGGAGTGCTTAACCACTGGGCAGATTCCTAACCCTTTTTTTGTAATTTGTTTAGACAGGGTCTCAATGAGTTGCTTAAGGTCTTGCTAAGTTGCTGAGGCTGGCTTTGAACCCGTGGTCCTCCTGCCACTGCCTCCCGAGCTGCAGGGATTACAGGTGTGCATCACCACACCTGGTCCCAATATTCTTGATCTGCTGTTGACTGAACCCACGAATGCAGAACCCACAGGTGTGTAAGGCACAATGTATATACACAAATGTGGGCATCAGCTTCTCCTGCTCCCGCCCTGCTGTCTTATTCATTGCTCATCCTGTGCCCAAAACACCCCCTTCTCCAGTCAGGTGTTGAATCAATGCTGGTTGATTGAATGAATGAAATAATGCCAGTTACTATTTTTGGCCCATCCCTCTGAGTGCCCACCAGCACTTTTGCCACCAAACTGTGCTGGATGAATAAAAGCATTTTTTAAAACATTTTTTTTTTAGTTGTAGATGGACACAATACCTTTATTTTATTTATTTGTTTTTATGCAGTGCTGAGGATCAAACCCAGTGCCTCACATCTGCTAGGCAAGTGCTCTACCACTGAGCCACAGCCCCGCCAGAATGACAGCGTTTCTGACACAGGTTCATAAGCATGTCCAGGACTGGGATCCTAAATAGAACAGGGGTCATCATCTCGTCTAAATAAAGGACCTCTCCCCACCCCTGCCCTCTGGCTGGCCCTCACCTGGGTTTGCTTCCCTTCCCATGAGGTCATCCTCCTCATTTCCTCTCCCAGAGGCAGGTGAGTGGGGCAACAGCTGTGCTGATGGCCAGCGCCACAGGCAGGGGAAATCCGTGCAATTTCCTGAGCAACACAGGAGGAGAGCAAGGTTCATAACGAGGAGGAAGAGGAGGCTGAGGCCGGCTGGCAGCCCGCTGGCCTCATTTCCTGGGGATCCCAGGAGCAGGCAGGGAAGGGGGCAGAGGGATGGAGGGAGGCTCCCCTGGCCCCAAAGGATGGACCTCATGGAAACGTCTCTACCTTCTGTGCAGCTTGCCTCAGTTCCCATGGTTCCCAGGGCTTTCCTCCAGACCGTGCCTGCAGTGGAAACACCCCCACCCAAACCTATTTCAGCCCTTGAAGCTCAGGGCTTTTTCTAACTAACATTCAGGCTGACAGGCTCCTGCAGGAGTTGCAGCCATGAATCAAAAGGATTTTTTAAAATTGCATCTATACTAACTTGGAGGCTCTTTTCCTCAATATTCTCTAAATAACACATCGATTCAATAGCATTTATGTTGTATTAGGATCATAAGCAGAGATGATTGAAAGTATATGGGAAGATGTGCACAGATTATATGTAAATGCTACATTATTTTAGATGAGATAATCGAGTACTTATAGAGTTTAGTATCCAAGCAGGGACCTGGAACTCAATCCTGTGAATGCCAAGAGGTGACCTTACTTTTTAATAATCCCATCCATGAAAAGAGTTCGATGGATGTTTTGAGAAGTCATGGTTAGCATCTTTAAATAAAACAAAAGCCTTGTGTCTCCTGTGTCCCGCCTGGCCCTCTCTGATGTTGTAGCTGGATGTATGGAGGTGACAGCAACAGGATCAGTGAGTGGCCTCTTGTCCTTGCTGGTCACAGCTCAACAACGGCTGGTATGAGCAACTCCTGGCCCTGGTCTAGCTGAAGGGTAACAGATCCAAGCCTGGCCCCAGATGGCGGCCACTGAACCCTGTGACTGGTGTACTAGGTCACCTGGCCCCTCCTGGCTGGGTCAGGTCCTAGGTGTGCTCCTGGCCTGGTTGGCCCCAACTAGGTTCTCACCGCGGGGCACCTGTCATGGCCTCCCTCAGTGGAGACCTTCTATGGAGCCACAAACCAGGTTGTGTCAACTTTACTTTCCAAATCTGTCCTTTCCTTTCATTATGATTCTTTGATGGGAAATTTCAAACACACTGAACCATCCGTTATCAGTCTGTATGCATTACCACTCTGTGCCTAACCAGAAAGAGAAGGTACCCTCAAGAGACACTTAGCCAAAGAGGTGAGTGGGGGGACCAAGAAAGGTGTCATGGGGGTTAATAAAATCAGAGAGGGAGAGCATGGCACTCATCACTGGTTGATAGTGGGAAGCTGTTACCACTCTGTGACCTCAAGGGACAGAGACCATTGAGAAGTGAGTACTTGGGAAAAGGACGGGAGCTCTCATCAGATGCAGGAGTTGGTGAACTGTGGCCCATGGGCCTGCCTCCTGTTTTAATAAATAAAGTTTTATTGGAACACACTCATCTATTTACACACTAACCACAATTGCTTTGTGCTTCAGCTACAAAATTGAGTAGTGGTGGCAGAGACTGCATTGCCCACAAAACCTAAAATATTTACTACTGATCTTTCACAGAAAACATTAACCATCCAAGAATCCATACATTGAAGTCCAAATCCCTAGTACCTCAGAATGTGACTGCATTTGGAAATAGGGTTATTAAGGTGTTCCCTAATCTAATATGACTGGAATCCTTATAACAAGAGGACGTTAGGACAGGACACTGACATGCACAGAGGGAAGACCATGTGAAGACATAGGGAGAAGATGGTGGCCATCTACAAGCCAAGGAGAGGGGCCTCAGGAGAAGCCAACCTTGCCCATGCCTTGACCTCAGACTACCAGCCTAAGGCACCAGGCTGTTACTTTGTCACGGAAGCCCTAGCAAACTAATAAAACCTCTGTAGCAGAACAGAGCCTCGGAGAACTGCAGGAAGGCAGAGTGGGAAGGAAAGAATAAACGCCCTGACCTTTCTCCCTCTGCAGATCTACCTTTGTGGATTGCCATGGGCTAAACCCAACCAGAAACCTGCCAACAAAGCTATCCGAGCGATTCGGTCAATAAAGGTTGGCCTCCCAGGGCACAGAGCAAGGCAGAGGGGAGCAGAGGATGGACTGGGGGGGAAAAGGTAGAATAACCAGCACATACAAAATGTAGAGAAAACTGTGCCCCCTGGACCCACCCCCAACCTACCAGTAACCAGTGTTCTTGTTTCTGTTTCTCTCTCTCTCTCTCTCTCTCTCTCTCTCTCTCTCTCTCTCCCTATCCTTCCCTCCCTCTCTCCCTCCCTCCCTGATTTTTTCCCTCCCTTAACTCTTTGGTTTCAATTTTGAGGTTCTGTTGGTTTTTTTCTTTTGTGCCCTGCTGGAGATCAAACCAGGCCGAGGCATGCTGGGCAAGCCCACACCCCTGAACCCCAACCCCCAGCCCTTTTCTGGAGCTTTTAAAAACAAATCTCAAATATCATATTTCACTCCCAAATAGTTCAGCATGCATCTATAATAGATAAGAGCTTTAAAAATGAGGCAATAATGCCTTTATCATATCCAAGAAAAGGAACAAAAATTCTTTATTAACATCTCATCCTGATCTATGGTCCAATTTCTCTGTTGCCTAAACAAATGGCTAACAGCTTTTTGTTCTAATCAGGAGATATATGAAGGTCAGATGTTATATTTTATTTATTGAAAAAAACTGTTTTGGGGTCCTCTAGTAGAATTACACACCTTCTGGATTTGTCTGATCAACACGTCATTGTGGTGGTGTTGAACTTGTTTCCCTATTCCCTAAATTTCCTGCACACGGTTAGGCAGGGTTAAAAGCTTGATTAGGCTTGAGTAGGGGGGGTGCCTTCTATTGCATAATTTTACAGAAACAGGGTATCTGCTTCTCCCACTTTTTGTAGTACTGAGAATGATCAGTGAGTTCAGAAAGGTTAGCCTGGTCTTGCCATTAACCATTGTTTTAGCCAGCTTTTTTGCTGTTGGTTAAATGATCTGACCAGCACAATTAGAGGAGAGAAGGTTTATTTGAGGACTCACGGTTTCAGAGGTGAAGGGCAGCTCCATTCCTTGGGGCTAGAGGTGAGGCAGAATATCATGGCCGAAGAGTGTAGCAGAGGGAAGCAGCTTGCATCATCAGGAAGCAGAGAGAGAGATTCCATTATCCAGATACAAAATGTATACCCCAAAGCCACGCCCCAACCCCATCTGCGATTAATTCACTGATTGAGTTAAGACTCTTAGAACCCAATCATTTCTCCTCTGAACCTTCCTGCATTGTCTCACATGTGAGCTTATAGGGGACACCTCACATCCAAACCATAACACAAATTCTCTATTAATTTTTTTTTCTAATGATGTTAGTGCTTATCGATGACCATTGCCAAATCCTTTATTTCATTCAGGTTTGCAAAATACTGATTTTCTCACCTATCATTCCTTCTGCATTTATTAAATAGAATTATCCTACAAAGAACTTTCCCTCATCAACTATTTAGTAACCCCTTCAACTCTTTGTGCAAAAGGCAAAATAGATGGTCTTTTTCTTTATCTTCTTTCAGAGTACTGAGCCAGGAGACGAGCTACTGATACTTTTTTTCCTTAGTATTGTTAAGAACTCATAATTTAAAAAATATACTTAATGCATTTAAATCCACTGCTGTCAATATTTCTTTGGCTACCAAGTTGTCCCATCTTTGGCTAGTGAGAGCCCCTTCAGACTGGCCCCTGTGTCCTTTTTGCCTTGACACTATTAGTATTTCATTCTTTCCTTGCTTCCTGGTACAATATGATGGCTTGCATTTATCACGCATAATTCTTTTTCCAGAGCCATAATCAGCCCTGTGTCTTGATCCAGTTTCTTTAGAAAGAGAGACTGAGGCAAAAACATATGTGCTCACACTTAACTGGAAAATGCAATCCCAGGAAAGCAAAGGATGCATAAATAAATAAATAAATAAAGGCAGTGGAGGAGATAACTAACTACAAGGCGGGGGGGTTCCTCCCAGGCTATGACAGCTTCACAGTTAACACAGTCAGTGTTTGGATGCTCAGAGCCTCTTGAGAGGAGGTATGAAATGACTACACTTCAGCCTGCCTGACCTCTGCCATCTCACATGCCCTTACCTCCTCTGCCTTTCTTCGTGCGTCTCTGGTTACAGCTGTGGGAGATCAGTCTCCACACAGCCAGTCCAACCAGTTGTGCTCAGGGTGGCCTCTCTTGACACTCATTGCTATGCATGGGGACCCCTCAGTGTGCACCATGAAAGTTGTGTGGGCCCAACTTTCCAACCAAGGTAGCAGTGTGTTATTGTTAGGGTGGTATTGACCCAGAAAGTGGCAAATGGCCAAGGCCCATTGGCTGCCCGTCACAGATCTGGGATAGTGCATTAATTAGATCTAGTGCACCCACGCTTTCTGCTTCTCAGCCTCTCAGATGTGCTGCAGTCCTCTCACTATATTCAGATTTCATAGGGACCAAATTGTCCACACCTCTTTCTGTAAAGAGGAGGTGCAAATCCTGTTCTTTCAAGGGTGCACCAGTTGCAATTTCTTCCAATGACCTGAAAAGATTTAGCAAGTGATGCTATAGTCTCCATGGCCACAGCTGGGCCCAGTGGTCAAAATTTATAGTCATCATCTCACATCTCCACTGACTATTTTATGTTCTCCAACTTCTGGTTCAGTAAAATCCTTACCATATACCCGGATAAAATTGTCCCTGCCTAGGTACCAAGACCTTGAATCCAACAGAATCTATGGTGATAGGAACAGGAAGCTAAACATTTGCACATCTGTATTGGGAGTGACAGTGAGAAGATCAATTCTGCTTTCACCATGTGGTTTCCGGACCCATACATTTTAGCACCGCAAATTGGGTCTGGTTCAGTGAATGTACCACACATAGTATGGTGACCCAGCAAGGTATCCCTAAGTTGGCTCTTTAGCTGTGACTTCACTAAATCACCCTAGCTGGTTATCTCTGAGCGATGAGACTATTGCATCCTGTGATTTTGAACACATATTTCATACATGGTTGGTAGTAAAATGTACTCTTTGCTCTGTGACAAGGTAGTACAGGATATTGTGTCAACATATTGGGTCTTCTGCTGACTCTTAAATGGTGGTGCTGGTAGAGACACTGTAGGAAAAGGAATAACCCTATATCTTGAATAGATGTTGATTCTGATAAGGAAGAATTGCTTTCTAGTCCAAAGTGGAGGGGCCTAATATAATCTACTGGCCACCAAAGGCGAGCTGGTACTGTATGGAGGACTCAGAGTTAGTCCCTGCTGCTGGCATGTTGTTCACTCAGCATCAAAGCTAGAGCAGCTTTGATAAAGAGAAGTCTCCCATAAGAGGATTCACCTAGCTCATTCACCAGGCTTCTTTACTCCTGATCTTCTTCAGTGTCTTTCCAGCTGTCTTAGTCCATTCTGTGCTGCTATAACAGAACACCTGAAACTGGACAATTAAAAACAATAGAAGTTATTTGGCTCATGGTTCTGGAAGCAGGGAGGTCCAAGAGCATAGTGCTGACATCTGGTAAGGGGCATTGTGTTGCATGACAGAAGGCCGAAGGGCAAGCATATGTATGCATGTGTAAATGAGCAGGGTGGAGGAGGGTCCCAACTTCTCTCTTTTATAACTAACCCACTTTCTTGAGAATGGCTTTAATCCAGTCATGAGGATGGTGCCCCATGACCAAATCACCTCTTGAAGGTCCCACCTGGTCCCACCTGATCCCACCTCTCAACTCTGTTGCATTGGGGATTGTTTTCAGCACATGTATTTTGGGGAACACATTCAAACCATAGCAACCACTATCTACCAACATTTAAGGGTCAACAGGATGGGTGACTCATCATAGTGGAATCCTGCACTCTATTATCACAAACCAAAAACCACTTCTTACTATCAAGCAGGTATGACACATAGGACCCAAACCCATGACATACAGTATTCCTGCTAGCTGGACACAGAGTGGGATGTCCTGATTAAATCTTTGTGAAATGGTTGCTCAGGGACACTGGAAGTGCCATATGGATTGTGGTCTTTCTCCTTCTAGGCCCCTGACTAACAAGCTAAGCCATTCACTACCACCAAGGAGTCAGTATTGCCACCCATTGAGCCAATGTGTCACTGGCAGCTCTGCCCACAGGGAGAATTTTCTTCCACCATATTTCTGGGGGCCACTTCTTTTATTTTTTTCTACCTTTTTATATTGGTGAACTGTAGTTGTGCATAATGATGGGATTTATTACATATTCTTTTTTGGGGGGGGTACCAGGGATTGAACCCAGGGGCACTCAATCACTGAGCCACAACCCCGGCCCTATTTTGTATTTTATTTAGAGACAGGGTCTTACTGAATTGCTTAATGCCTTGTGGTTAATGAAGCTGGCTTTGAACTCATGATCCTCCTGTCTCAGCCTCCAGAGCCACAGGGATCACAGGCATGCGCCACTGTGCAGGGCATGTTACATATTCTATGTGCACACAATATAACAATATAACTTGGCCAATATCGCTCCCCAGGACTTTCCCCCTTTCTCACCACCACACACCTTGGTCCCTTTCCTCTTCTGATTTCCCTTTTATTTGCATGAGATCAGTCCCCATTTTTCCTATTTCCTCTCTTGCTTCTTTATGTGAGTGAAAACATATGTCCATTGACCTTCTGAATCTGAGTTATTTCACTTAATATAATGGTCTTTAGTTTCATCCATTTTCCTGAAAACAACATAGTTTCAATTTTATGGCTGAATAAAACTTCATTGTATATATAAACCACCTTTTATCTACTCATTTGTTGGTGGACACCTAGGCTGGCTCCATAGTTTGGCTATTGCGAATTGTGCTGCTATAAACATGGGAATGCATGTGTCACTGTGGTATGATGACTTCAATTCTATAGGATAAATACCAAGGAAGAGTATAGCTGGGTCATATGGTGGTTCCATGCCTACTCTTTTAAGGAAACTCCTTTCTGATTTCCAAAGGGGTTGTACTGATTTACAATGCCACCAACCGTTTAGAAGTGTTCCTTTTTCTCCTCATCCTCTCCAGCATTTATTTGTTTGTTTTCCTGATGGCTGCCATTTTGACTGGTGTAAGATGAAATCTCAGTATAGTTTTGATTTGCATTTCCCTAATTGCTAATTATGTTGAACATTTTTTCAAGTATTTATTGGCCATTTATGTTTCTTTTGGTGAAAAGTGTCTGTTTAATTTATTTGCCCATTTATTGGGTTATTTTATTTTTTGTTGTAAAGTTTTTTGAGTTCTTTATATATTCTAGATATTAATACTCTGTTAGAAGAGTCGGTAGCAAAGGTTTTCTCCCATCCAGTAGGTTCTTTTTTCACGTTCCTAATTGTTTCCTTTGTTGTTCAGAAGCTTTTTAATTTGATGTCATCCCTTTTATTGACTCTTGGCATTGTTTCCTGAGCCTTAGGGATCCTATTGAAAAGACTTTGCCTGTGCCTATGTATTAAATTGTTGGCCCTATGTTTCTCCTAGGAGTTGTGTAGGTTTTGGTCTAATTTCTAGGTCTTTGATCCATTTTGAGTTGTTTTTCTTTTTTGTGTAGGTGGAGGGATAAGAGTCTCGATTCATTCTACATATGGATAACCAGTTTTCTCTGGGGGCTACTTCTAAGGAGGAGTTGTTATGGTTTGGATATGAGATATCTCCCAATAAGCTCACGTGATAGGAAATACAGGAATGGTCAGAGGTGAAATGATTAGATAGATCAATGAATCAATCAATTTGTGGGTTAATAATTTCAATGAATTACTGTGTGGTAACTATAGGCAAGTGGGGCATGGCTGGTGGAAATTGGTCAATGGGGCATGCCTTTGGGAAGTTAGAATTTGTCCCAGACTCCTCTCTTTGCTTCCTGGCTACCACGATCTGAGCATCTTTCCTCTGCCATGCCCTTCTACCATGATATTCTGCCTCACCTCAAGTCCAGAGCAATGAAGTCAGTTGACCAAGGACTGAACCTCTGAAATGGTAAAGCCAAAATAAACTCTTCCTCCTCTGCATTGTTCTTGTCATGTATTTTGGTCACAGTGACAAAAGGTTGACTGTCACAGAGAATTTAATGTAATACAGTCCATTTCTGGCTGGAGTCAACATTCTATTAATGCCTCTAGAGCCAGATTCAACTCTTATTGAGTGAGCTCAAAGAGATGCCAGTTTCAAGTGGGGCTCAGAGCAAAAGAGGACTCTCCAGCATGTCCAGGGAGTAGTACAAACTTCTCCACTACTCAGGATGTGTCCCAGCAGATCACATGTTACTTTGAGTATCCCTGATAGATTATAATGATGTGGGGGTTTTAATAAACTGTAATGAGAGAGATATAGCAGAGACCCCTAGGGTTCTATAACAAGGTCATGCCTTGTTTCTAGCATGCTCTTGAGCCTTTTCAGACTAAATGCCTGACCATGGATGCCAAGTGCCTACACTGTACTGAAGATTTTCTTTCATTGTGATCTGAGATCCTGTGAATCATAAGGTTGAGTGGGTATAGTAATAATCCACTCTATGATAAAAACGATGCATTCAGTTTTGAACTGACCAAATACAGAAGGCACAAGTGAATGACATGAACAGGTGACCCAGATTCCCATGGTACCCACCTCTTTTGCACTAATGCATCTCTCGACAAAGGAACAATAGGAAAGCTCCTCTGCCAAGTAAGGAACTGCTTTTGACCTCCCTGTTATTGGGGACTTTAAAAAGTCACCATATCAACAGCCACATATCACATGTCAGAGGTACCACAACTGGCACAGCAGCTGGGCTGCCATTGGGGCTACCACCTGGTTGGGGATCTACCATCATCCTCCATGATGTGTCTGGTTCTGGCAAAGGTTAGAAAAGTGAATTAAACAGGGAAGTGATGAGAGCCACCATCCCTGCATCCTGTAAGTCTTTGAAAGAAGCACTACTCTGTAATTCCTCTTAGAATGAAGCATTACTCCTGGTTTATTATCATGGCCAGGACTAAGGGTAGTTTCCACAGAGTCTTTCTAATCAAAATTACTTTTACCCTATAAGCCAGGGAACCGATATTAGGGATCTGTTATCTATTAAGTATATTAATGTCAATTTTACATTCTAACCAGAGTTATACTTGAGAAACAGAAAAAAAAAAGCCAAAGGGTGTGTTTAGTTAGCTTTATCATTGCTATGACCAAAAGTCTGGAGAAGGACAACATAGGGGCTCATAGTTTCAGAGGTCTCAGTCCATAGACAGCCAACATCACTGCTCTGGGCCTGAGTGAAGCAGAACATCTTGGTGGAAGGGTGAGGAGGAGGAAAGCAGCTCAGGAAATGGCCCCCAGGAAGCAGAGAGAAATTTAGCTAGGCTAATCAGGGACAAAATATATACCCCAAAGGCCCACCCCAATGACTCACCTCCTCCAAACTCACCCTACCTGCCTACAGTTACCACCCAGGGAATCCATCAGTAGGTTAATGCACTGATTAGATCAACACTTTCTTAACTCAATCATTTCACCTCTGAACTTTCTTGTCTCATACATGAGCTTTTGGGGGATACCTCTTATTTAAACTATAACAGACTTTTTCCCCAGTGTATAGTTACCCTGGCAAATGACAACAGGTCATTTTGGGGAAAGATAAAATATGAATTAATATGGTAATTCCAATTAAAATGCAAGATTACAGAATCTTAACTCTTTTGAGTTTTTAGTTGTATTTCTTGACTTTTGTTCTGAAAATCTCAGGGCATAATTACATTAACAAAGGTAATTATTTGCGGATCCTATCATATACATAGGTTAGCTTCAAAATGACAGTAGCAATAGTACTACTCTCTACAATAGGCTGTACCATCGCTCACTCATGTTTGATACCAATCTCTGTGGAGGATTACATATCCCTGCCCTTTTGAACTTCAGCTATGTGACTTTCTTTGGCCAATAAAATGGGAGTGGATTAAGAATGATGTTAGTCATTTCCAGGAAGAAGGTTTAAGAGCCTTAGTATCTTTTCTCTCTGCCTCAGTGATGGACCTTAAATATTCCAGACAGATGCTCTTCCCCCCACCTGGGTCACAGAGGGAAGAGCATGGAGCTGAGCTGGGGCCTGAATGCAATAAACACAAGCATGGGAGTTGTTGAAGTCATCACGATTTTGGGGTTTATTTGTTACTGCAACATAACATCATCTAGTCCATCCTGATTTATATACCAGTGAATGCAGTTTAAGATTTCTTCATGGTTCTTTTCATCCTTAGGATATATATGCCATTAAGATATGCTGTCCAAATACTATTATATGGAGTTGTTTGCAGTAACTCTTCTTTGTGTGGCTAAATCTCACCACTTGATACATAATTGTCATTTCTTTCTGTTTTTACAACTTTTATAAATTTCCTTTTCATCTTCATTTAATTTAATTTGGAATTTTAAAACATCTACGCAGTCCAAAGTCAAAATCTACAACCAACTATGTGAAGTCTGGGGTCCATGCCTGCTCCTCTACCCTCATCCTTCCCTCTCCTTATGTCTCCATTTTTATTGCTTTTTTGTTTATTCTTCCATTATTATCTTTTAGTAATAGAAGAAATATATTTGTGTATTTATATACACTTATTTATTAAACAATAGCACACTTGAGACACTTTTCTGTACCTTGCCTTTCTTAGTTAATATCCTGTGAATCATTTTACATAAGTATATAGAGATCTTTCGTATCCATTTGTGTAGCTGTATAATAGTTGGTTGTTTGGATCCATCATCATTTATTCAACCAATCCCCTATGGGATGGATATTTGGATTGTTTCTACATTTTTACTATTACAATTACTTGCAATGACCATCCTTGTATATAAACCATTTGGTCTTTCTTGCCAGTTTATTTTCAAGAAGACTCATAGATGTGGGAATGCTGTGCCAGAGGTAAAATGAACTTGTCATTTGGGGGGGTTAGGTGGTCCAAGTTCCCCTCCATGAAGATTGAGTTCTTCTGCATCTCCACCAGCAACTTCTGAGGAAATACAGAGAATACATCTTCCCACAGTCTCAACCATAGAGTATGTTATCAGACTTTGGATATTTGTCAATCTGATAGGTCAGAAATGATATCTCAATACAGTTTCAACTTGCAATTTTTATTTTTCATATTTTGACAATGTTGGGCTTCTTGCCATAGATTTAATGGCATTTGCATACCCCCTGCAAGCCGTTAATATAATCTGCCCATTTTTCCATTGAGTTGTTAGGGGATTTCTTCTTAATGTCTAGAAGATTTTTATCCAGTAGGAAGATTAATCTTTAGTGTATGATATAAAAGGTACTTAAGAGAACACAAAGTGGTATGGTCCCTGTGCAAGGAAATGTAGGAACATCTAGCAAAATTACTAATGCATCTTTTCATTGACCCATCAACCCACAGAGACGCTGGGCTTGAGGTTGCTGAGCTGCTGAACCAGCAGCTGCCTACCCCAGGGCTTCTTGTTAAGTGAGAAAAATCAGCCCTTGGACTTAGGGTAGTCAGTGCTTTAGTTGTCAATTTTGTTACATGTAGTTATAGCATGTTAGTTTTTGTTATATGTATTCATACATATGTATATTCACACATATATATGTTCATATATATGTTTTTTGACATATTAAACAATTGTGAATATTTCTCTCACTAGGCTGGTCAAGAACTTCTCTTGGTTCTCTCCAGTCTGCACCTGTCATCTTTCTCCTCCTGATTCATCTCTTACAAGGTCTTCCATCTTCCCCCCACCATAACGTTTTCCTTACCACTGATTCAACAACTAAAAGGTAGGTTCTGCATTCTAAAGTGGGTTCCCCAGTGCACAGCAAAATAGTTCCTGGGTGATAGAGTTTGAATATGTCCCTCAAAAGTTCATGTTTTTAGAACATGGGAGGCGATTGCCCTCATGATCCCTTTGGGGATGGATGAATTAGTGGGTTATTGCCGAAGTGGCTTTGTTATAAAAGCAAGCTTTCTCTGGCACACTTGCTGTCTGACCTGTTATGTTCTCTGCCATATTATCATGCAGCAAGATGGTCCTCACCAGATGCCAGTGCCATGTTCTTAGACTTCCTAGCCTTTAGAACCATGAGCCAAATAAACCTCTTTCCTTTACAAATTACCCAATCCATGGTATTCTGTCATAGCAACAGAAAACAGAGAGAGGCAGAAAAAGAAGATAAGTGATTTTTTTTTCTTTTTTTCCCCTGTTTTCTCTTTGGAACAAGCTCACTGAGACTAGAAAGTAGATTCTGTGAGCACAAAAGGATGGGAGGCAGACCTTGACAGATTCAGAGAAGCCTTTATTCCTTCGCAGATTTGGGCATTATTTGAGTCCACTTTCCAGATGGAAAGGAAAAATGGCTGCCAGTTACAGTGGGGGATGGGGGTGGGGGAGTGGGGGGGGGGTGTTCTGATTTTATAGGGTATGAGGAGGAGGATGTGTGCATGCAGTTTTGATCAATCAGGGATTCCTTGTACAGGTTAAAACCAGACCCTGAAGGATGAGTATTCAAATCTTGCCCATTGTCATCCAGGACTAGATTGACAGGGGGAAGGCCAGGGTTTAGGGCCTAGCATTCTATATCTGCCCTTTCCTTTAGGGCTCATCGTTATCAGAAATGCACTGGGAGAGGTTTAATGTTCAGCCAATTTCCTTTCCCACTTCTTGAGCCACACCTTACATTTTCTTGGGGAGTTATCTTATAGGAATATTATTTTCTATAACCCTTCAGATACCTTGTACTGAAAGCAGCATGGTTGCTATAACTGTATGCTCCCGAGGGGCCAAGGAAATCACAGAAAAAACTGAGGTGTGCATAGAGGCCAGGCCCTGTCTAGCCTCCCCATTCTGTGGCAGCCAGGCCCCCTTGGCTGTGTGTCTTCTTTAGCTACCATCCCCTGGGCCATATAAATGGTGTATCTTCTCTCACTGACCTGGGGGGAGCTTACATACTTCAAGAGAGTCTTTGGCTCAGCTTATAGCTGTGTTTATCATTTTGTATGGGTGCTTCCAGATTTGGCACTGAAGTCTGTGGACTCTACCCTATAGAAATAAAAGTACTAGAACCTAAAAATTTATATTCTAGGATATTCACTGCAACATCATTTGTAGTGCCAAAGAACAAAAAAAGAAAGAAAGAATGCAAATATTTACCAATATGTCCAATAAACTATGGCATATCCAGACAAGGGCATTGTGCTGCTCCTTAAAAATCAGCTGGGGCTGGAGCTATTGACCTGAAGTGATGGCAAGATATACTGTACTTCCCAGCAGCCGTAGTGGAAAATGCTGTGCTCTTTCTCTATTCCTCTCTATTTTAAAGTGATTAAAAACTTCTTTTGTGTTATAGATTTGCTTATGTTTTTAATATTTTGTGTATGTTGGGCCTCAGCTAATTCACATGTAATTTGAGAACAACAATAGTCCTTCTTTTACATGGTCATGAGAATTAAATGAGTCACAAGAGGTAATAGGGTAAAAACAAGGCCCTTCTTGTAATATACACTAAATAAATATTTACTGTTATTATTTTAGGTGAACATAGATAAACATGTAGAAAGGGGTTCTCAGACTGATTACAGGACAGAAGAGAAAGAGAAAAAGAGAGAAACTTTTTTTTTTTGCCAAATGGAAATATTATTTAGGTAAAAATTAAGGTGAAACTGTGGGAAATAACTTTCTAAGTTTTATCTATACTATTACAATGAATATGGAAAACATATAGGAGTGTGAAAAAATTAAAATATTGATTTAATTAGATGACTAGAACTTGGAGAATTTTTATCTTAGATTCTGTGGCTATTTCAATGTTGCTTTTTCTAGCAACTATTTTAAAATAGGGCTCAGTATAGCTCCTGGCACATAGATGCTCAATAAATGTCAGCTATTGCTATGATAATTTTATTTTGAGAACTGTTTCCCTAGCAGCTTCCGGTTCTTGGGCTCCCTCCAAACACCATGGCTCCTCACAGCGGCCTTATTGAACTCCTCTCTACCCATTGCACAGCTACCTAAGTTACCTGTTTGCAGGGTTGGTTTGGTCCGCTGATACTAGCAGTAAAGAGTGGTGGTGAGATGGGGAGAGTATCCTAAATGACTGGGGGTTCCCAGGTGGGAGGGATGCAGGGGTCAGGGCTAGGAGACAAGGCAGTGTTGGAAACGGCCTTGAACAGCCTTGACTTGAGGAATGCAGGCACCTCCAGGACAGGGAAAGGAATGTCCCCCTGGAAACTCCAGAAGCAACCCTAATACTATCTTAAGCCCCATACCACTCACTTCGGACTTCTGACCTCCAGAACTGTAAGAGGATAAATTTGTATTGTTTTAAGCTACAAATTCTGATAATCTGCAAATCACCAATAGGAAATGAATATAGGAACCTTGGCTGAAGCATCTCTTAATACCCTAGCTTCCTGCATAATCCTATTTTGCATGACTAGAGCTGAATATCACATTGTTCTTTCTCTTTGAATTCCAGTGTGAACAAATCCTATCTCTTCTCAGGCAGATGGATGCCTTGTCTAGGCTAGGGCCAAGATTTCTGCTTAAAAAGGCAGCCGTTTAGCATGTTCCATATACATGAATGACAAAAGCAAGAAGACAGAGGGAATATACTAAAATACTAACCCAAGAAATACTAGCTTATGGGGCTGGGGTTGTGGCACAGTGGTGGAGCACTTGCCTTGCATGTGTGAGGCCCTGGGTTCAATTCTCAGCACCACATAAAATAAATAAATAAAATGAAGTTATTGTGTCCACCTACAACTAAAAATATTTTTTTAAAAGAAATACTAGCTTACTTCCTGCCCCGAATGTTCATAGATTTCACCAGATATTTCTACAGATATTTCATTGATGATAAGAAAAAAAACCACAACATAATTTTTTGTGACTAGGTATGACAAAGTCTAGATGATAAGAAAAAAAACCACAACATAATTTTTTGTGACTAGGTATGACAAAGTCTATTATTTACACCTTTCTCTGCTCTCTGGACAATTGCCTTGGAGCTGAAGGGGGCAGGAATCCAAGCCAACCTGGAAGGACAGGCATTTGAGAGGCAGAAGGTGTGCCTGGCAGGAGGCTGGTGTGAGGCAAGAAGAGTGTATTTTCCTAGGTTAATAAATAAACCCATTTGACTTAAAGGGAACCTCTTCAGAGAATACAGGAGTAGTACAAAGGGAAAAAACAAACAAACAAAAAATGTATTCAGCCATTGCTTTGTGTATACTAAGCCTGTTGCTCTTTTATCTCACTTTAATCCCCCAACAATCTCATGAGGAAGATTCTAGAATTATCCTGAATAGATGAGGTAATGGAAAAACACAGATGTGTAACTTGCCAACACGCCCATAGGAGAGTCCAGATTTAAAATCCACAGTCACTCCAGAGCTCATGCTTGTGAGGTGCATTGGAGAAGCAGGCAGGGTAAGAACTCTTAAGTCCCTGACACCTCAGGTCTGTCTGTTTTCTGTTTTACTGCATCCCACATAACAAATTGCCACAGATTTAGGAACTTAGAACAACACCCACTGTTTGAGTCAGCTTTTTCCGCTGCTGTGACTAAAGGATCTGACCAGCACAATTGCAGAGGAGAAAAGGTTTATTTGAGGGCTCACAGTTTCAGAGGCCTTAGTCCATAGAAGGTCGGCTCCATTCCTTTGGGGCTTGAGGTGAGGCTGAACATCATGGCAGAGTGTGTGACAGAGGGAAACCACTCACATGAGATCAGGAAGCAGAGAGAGAGAGACTCCACTCTCCAGATACAAAATATATACCCCAAAGCCACACCCCTAAGACCCACCTCCTCCAGTCACATCCCACCTGCCTCAAGGGTTACCACTCAGTTAATCCCTATCAGGAGATTAATTCACTGATTGGG
The DNA here is from genome assembly GCA_020662805.1 of Glaucomys volans. NCBI lineage: Eukaryota > Metazoa > Chordata > Mammalia > Rodentia > Sciuridae > Glaucomys > Glaucomys volans. The sequence goes on from JAJEJO010001705.1 coordinate 187,641, forward strand.
TTAAGCCTCTCACAACCCAATCACTCCTCCTCTGAACCTTCCTGCTCTGTCTCACAGGTGAGCTTTCCAGGGACACCTCACATCCAAACCATAACACTCACCTATTATGTCATTGTTTTGTAGGTCAGAAGTCCAGGTGGGCACATCTGGGTTGTTTTTTTCTCCTTCTTCTCCTTTTCCTTCTCCTTCTCCTTTTCCTCCCCCTCCTCCTCCTCCTTTTGGTCTTGGGGATTGAACACAGGCTGTTTTATCCCTGAGGCACATCCCCAGCACTTTAGATTTTTTTTCTTTTTTTGGGAGGGGGGGGGTACTAGGGATTGAACCCAGGGGCACTCCACCACTGAGCCACATCCCCAGCCCTATTTTGTATTGTATTTAGAGACAGGGTCTCACTGAGTTGCTTAGGGCCTCGCTAAGTTGCTGAGGCTGGCTTTGAACTTGGGATCCTCCTACTTCAGCCTCCCAAGCCACTGGGATTACAGGCGTGCGCCACCACACCTGGCTTCTTAGATTTTTTTTTATTTTGAGAGGATCTCATTGACTTGCTTAAGGTCTCGGTCACTTGCTGAGGCTGGCCTTACACTTGCCATCCTCCTGCCTCAGCCTCCCAAGTTGCTGGGATAACAAGAGTGCCTCACTGCACCTGACTTCATCTGGGTTTCTCTCCAGGATCTCACAAGCTAAAATTGAGATCTAGGCTCATATCTGGAGTCTGAAGGAAAATTAACTTGCTCGTTCTTTGTGGGCATAGGACTAAGATTTTCATTTCCTTGCTGACTGTTGTTAAATACTCCTCATGTGTCTAATTTCTGAATTCCTCTGCTACCAGCTGCAGAAATTCCTCTACCTATCAAGGCTTCTCAGATGGAGCCCACCTGGACACTCTCCCTTTAGCTGTATAATATAAGGGGGGCGGTGATGGCTCAACCTGTGAACAGGGGAGCAGATTACCCAGAGGAGTGACCAGCTCATTCCTAAAAGTCTATCCACTGCCACTGCTCTTGCCTTGGCAAAGAATTGCTGGGGTTTTTATAAAGGGATGTGCCTTCCTGAGTGGTGGGTTTGGGAGGGATTGTTGGGCATTAGCCTAGAGTAGGGACTGAACCGAGGAAGGAGTGATTTCGAAGAGCCAGAGAGCTGGGCAGGATGCAGGAGCGGGTGGGCTCATACGAGCTGAGAGGAGAAGACAGACGGGAAAAAAATTAAGGAGAGGGACTTACTGGGACCTGGGGATTTATTCCGCAGGACTCGACTTTTTGGGACACTTTCGGTCCAGTATTTCATCTGATCCTCATCACACACCTGTGAGGCAGGTGTCATTATTCTCTCCATTTGACAAATGAGGAAACTAGCAAGTCCCGAACATCTGTTCCTCAAAGGTCACACTCTGGAGCCATGGCCCAGGCCACTGGACGCACCCTGCTCTTCCTGGAGCTCAGGAAAAAGGACACTGCACAGGATAGATTTATGGCCTTATTATCACTGGCTGCCACCCTTGTTTTTGCTATCCACCTTCGCCAGGTCCATGGGAAGTTAAGTCCTTCCCAAGTGAACCTGCTGGGGATCTGATTGACAGGCGCACTGAGGAGGGGTGGGGCAGCTCCTCTCCCATTTCTGGACCTGCATTCAGAGGGAGGTGTGGGGAGGGAGGAAGGGAGGGAGGAAGAAGAGAGGGCAGGGAGATCCCCACGAGGTGGGGAGGAGAGCAGAGAGGTGTTTTTTGTTTTTGTTTTTAATTACCACACTGAAAAGGAAATGGAAAGGGCGAGAGAGGATGGAGGTGGAAGGGGTGTGGAGCAGCCCACTGACATCTGTGGGCTCAGGTGATCCTGGTCCGTAGAAGAAACTGAGATTCTGCAGAAGGAAATAGTCACTCCTACGTCCACAAGGCAGAAATGACTGCATTTGAGATTTGGAAACAAAATTTCCAGATTTTACATGTGGATATGTGTGTCCTATAGCAAGTACCTACTGTAATAGAATCTGCTTTTTGTGACTGACCAATTCTGACGACAACTGTCAGGAATGAGTCCTGTGACTGGTCTGTGGCCACTTCTCCCAGCGGATTCCTGCAGGGGCTGTTTCCAGTGACCAGTGGACAAGCAGCCAACAAGCCCAGGAGGGCTTGGGCTCCTCTCTTTCCAAGGAAGTGACCCACAGCCTGCCTCAGGCTGCCTATTCTTCAGAAACAGAGCTCAGAAAAAAAAAAAAAAAAAAAAAAGAAGAAGAAGAAAAAATCACTCCATTAAGAAATCTAGCCCAGTAATCTCAGCTCTCAGACGCTTGCTTTCTCTCCAGCCTGCTTGAATAGGAGAAAAGCAGAAAGGAGAATTTAAAGTGACATGTATTGATTGGCTTGGCTCACCAAAAGAAGGTCCTTTTACTAGCTTTTCCAATTATAATTTATTCAATAGTGAAAAAATAACTCAATTTGAGAGGGACGCCCCTTAGGAGTTGCGTTTTTTTAACCACATAAATTATATCATTACTATGGTTCACCTGTCATCCTCCGGAAGCTGCCAGGCAAAGCACAGTTCTTGGCACCCAGGAGGCAATCGGTAAAGGTGATGGAATTAATGAGACTGTAACTGGCAGGGTAGTTCAAATTCCATGTGGTAGGAAATAAGTTGAATTTGTACGGCTTATCCCTTCAGTCGGTTCTAAGATCACAGGGTTTAGAATGAGCCTGCCCTGGGGTCCGTAACTGCTCCTTTTTGGCTCTGTGAGCCCTTCGCATCTCTGGGACTTGGTTTTCCTGTCAAAGTGATGGGCACGCCTTTTGCATGCTCATTTTGAGGATTCAAATAGATGTTCTCCTTCGAGTGCATCAGCAATACCCTTAGGGAATGGTGTCCCCAGATCTTGTTTTGCTGCAGGTTGAGGTTGATTTCCCAAAAGAAAGTCATGTTTGAGTCCATTAACATTATAATTGAATTTTGAAAAAATGGTTGGTTCCCTTAACTTTGCATTGCCTCCTTGCCTGCAATTCCAGCAGCTGCCACTAGGGCCAGAGAGTCCATGTCTGCCCAGGGCCCACTTCCTGATTCATTCACCACCACCTTTTCCTGTTTCTGTACATGGTGGATAAGGGTCAGGGAGGTCTCCAGGACTTCATTATTATTTAATGAAGGGCCCCAATCACACTCATGAGGGCTCCACCCTATGACTTTGATCACCCACCAAAGGCCCTGTTGGTAACTTTGGGTTCTTGGATCCAGAGTTGTGGAAATGAACACTGGACCTGGAAAGAACTTAAGCACAGGCAAGGCTTAATAAGGACTTCTGCTGGAGCCAAAAGGGGATGGCAGTTGAGGAACAGAGACTCCAGGCTAACTCAAGCAAAGAACAAAGGGGAATAGCTTTTATGGCATCCGCGGGGCAGGTGGGAACTCGGTTTCTGGATGTCAAAGGTGGGATATGAGCAGAGACTGCACTCTCCATCACTCCCCTTCATGCTCACACGTCTCACTACCATCTTGGGTCTCCGTGTGGGGGCGTGCCTTTTCCTATGCTAATGAGGTGAAGGTAACTGGGGGTTACTTTGGTAGTACTTTGGGGTTTGCCCCTCACCACCTGGAGTTGCCCCTTATCAGCTGTGAAAGTCTGTGGTTTATTGTTTTCAGAATAGTGCAGGCTCTGCCTTGTCTGGTTGGAGCTGGCAGTTCTGCTGACCACAGTCTCTGAGGCTTTCCCAGCCTCCCTTCTCCTGGCTAGTTATCTCATTCCAATAGTCTTCAAGACTAGTTCACCTTTTAACTCCTAGTTTTCTGGTAAGACTGTTAACCAGGTAAAACTGAGAGCTAGTTTGACTTTTTTATTTCCCTTGGGGGGTGTTTATCCCTAAGGGGGCTTGTTCATTATGGGGTTTCCTGGGATGATGGGGCAGCTCAGTGATATCATGACACGAGCCTTTCTTTGTACATTGCCACCTTAGAGTACTGTCCTAGTATAAGAGGGCCAACGTGTCTCCAAGCATTACATCCTTGTTCTAAGCAGGTAAAGGGCAAGAGGAAAAAAGAGAATAAAAGTTTATGCTAGTGGAGCCTGTTTCAATTTATAAGGTATTATGGCTTAGATGTGGTGCCCCCCAAAACTCAATATGAGACAATGCAAGGAGGTTTGAAGGAGAAATGATTGGGTTGTGAGAGTCTTAACCCAATCAGTGAGTTAATTCCCTAATAGGGATTAACTGAGTGGTAACTGAAGTGGTAGGGTGTGGCTGGAGGAGGTGGGAATCAGGGTGTGGTCTTGGGGTATATATTGTGTATCTAGAGAGTGGCGTCTCTCTGCTTCCTGATGATGCAAGCTGCTTCCCTCTGCCACACTCTTCTACCATGATGTTCTGCCTCACCTTGAGCCCCAAGGAATGGAGCCGGTCTTCTATGGCCTAAGACCTCTGAAACTGTAAACTCTCAAATAAACCTTTCCTCCTCTATAGTTGTGCTGGTCAGATCATTCAGTCACAGCAGTGAAAAAGCTGACTAAAACATAAGGGGAGCAAGGGCTTCCCTGAAGACTTATGCTTAGGTTTCATTAGCCAGAACTGTGCTCCATGGCCACTCAACTGGAAGATGGCTAGGAGTCTGTATGGGAGTTGGGTCAGCTAACCCATGATGTTAAAAACCTAACATACTGTCTTACAGTGGAAGCTCTGGTCAGATAGTTGGTCTCATGGTTTGCAAAGAGGTTGTCCACCTGGGAGAATATTTCCCACGTGATCCTCTGGGACTATAAATTCCATTAAAATACAAACATTTGCTTGATCTTGGTTGGATCTTCAGGACCTAGTTCAGGATTTGGTAGATTATAGGTTCACGACAAACATTTGTGATTGAACTAATTTCCCATCAATGTGTTTGGACCTCAATGGCCTGGGACATTCAGGGAATGTCATTGGGATAATTGAATTTTCTGGCAGCCTGAGGTAAGACATAAAAGCTTATGATCTCAAATGAATTCCAGTGACACTGCTGGAGTGGCTTCTATATCCTAGGCTCTGAGGTGAAAAAACAGGGTAGCTACATGTGTCATGGCCAGGGTCCCACCGGGAAGAGATGATCTGATGAGGATAACTGAAGAGCATTTAACAAGGGATCATTTAGGAAGGTGTGGGAGGAGGAAGGGAAATGAACAAGGTGTGGTAAGGTCTTCTGGGACCAGCAGTACTGGGGAGCTATTTCCACCACTCTTTGGAAGGGTTAAGGGAGAAAGTGGAAGCCAAAAGAGAAAGCTATAGTGCATCTGGGATGGGAGCTGAAGGTGGGTGGGGATCTGGGAGTGGGCTGCTTGATAGGAACTGTGGTCTTCCATAGCACAGCCACTGACTGGGCCACAGGCATGGAGGACGCTGGGGGATAAATCCTCCCATCTCTCTTTCCTTCTTCTGCTGATCACCTATTGGTGCATCTCATTCCCTGCACCCTGCTGGAAACCAGAGGGGAAGTATCTCGGCCATGCAGTCCACTGAGATCAGACTCCAGTGCACAGAGGAGGGGAGAAGAGTGTGTCATGCTGGGATTTACAGTAAGAGATACATGTTTGGTCTTGGTTGCTCTGCAAAAGCCCTCAGAATTCCCTTTGTGATATAAGTGATAAAGGTGAATGATAATAAGTCCTGTTCAAGTGCACCTGAGTGTTGATGAGGTGACTTTTGGAAAGTCCCTAGGGATGGGAGACTGGTTGCCAGGGGAACCAACCATGTCATTGGAGGTTCAGCTTTCAGTCTCACCCATTGACCCCCAAAAGGGAGAGGGACTTGAGATTAACTTGGTCATCCATGTGCCTACCTAGTGTCACCTCCAAAGAAGCAAGGTTCAGAGGGTGTCCAGGCAGGTGAATTCGGAAGGACTAGGAGAGGAGCATGCCTGGAGAGGCTCAGAAGCTCCACAGCCCTCCCCAGACCGCCCTATGTGTCTGTTGGGGCTCAGAGAACAATATCCTCCAAATAAGGAGTTTTTCTTTTTCTTTCTTTCTTTCTTTCTTTTTTTTTTTTTTTTTTTTTCATGCTGAGCAATTTGATCTAACAGAAAAGCAAAGGCCTTAAAGAAGGCTCAGTATCCAGGTCCCTCTGCTTTTCCTTATTTTTCTACTGCTCAGCACAGGGAAAGACTTTCTGCAAAGTTACCTTATCTACCTGACCAGATCCACTGAAGAGGAGTACACTGACCTTCATCTTCTTATTGAAATTTTATTAATCAGAGAACACTGAACTTGTGTCAAAGAAAGACTGAACTCTGTCAACACACCTGGACAGACTTTTGTCACACACATTGTCCTCTATTTCAGTCCCATAAAAAATAACTCTGTTTTGTCTGTTCCAGGCCATTGTGTGTTCTCTGCACCCACTCATTCCCCTAAAAGTCATTTACCATTTTCCTGATACTCCCCATTCTTCCTCCCATAGAAAGAGGGATGTGTGCTTGGCTGGTGGGTTTATCACAGTATACAATTTCCTCCAAACAAGTAATAACTTTGTGTGTCTCTTCCTCAAATAATATATCTTTATCATTTTATTACAGTGAACTTTCAAAGGACAGAGGGAAAATTTCCCTTCACTGGTATTCATATCTTCCATTTGATGGTATATTAGTTAGCTTTGTGTTACTGTAATAAAATACCTGAGATACTAAACTTAAAAAGGGGGAAGGTTTATTTTGGTCTCAGTCAATGATCAGTTGGCCCCACTGCTTTGGGGGCTGTAGCTAAGCAGTGTATGATAGTGGGAGCACAAGGTAAAGGACGCTGCTCACCTCTTGGTGGTCAGGAAGCAAAAAAGAGTGAGGGGGGGGCCATGATCCCAGTATCTCCTTTGAGGACATACTCTCCGTAGGACCAGAAGACTTCTTTCAAGTAGACCATACCTCTTAAAGTTTTCACTACCTCCTGACAGCACCGAGACTGGGAATCAAGCCTTTAACATGTATGCGGGCCTCTGGGGGACATTCTGGATCCAAACTATAGCAGGATGTTCCTGGGTTTTACTTTTTCATAGTAAACTGGTAATCTCATAGGTAAGCTGTTCTGTGAGCTGTTCTTGCAGATGATAAAATCCAAGGAGGGAGTCATGGGGACCTCTGATTTATAGCCAGAAAGTCATCAACACAGGTGACAGTCTGGACTTGGGCACCTGGCTTCTCAAGTGGACTTGACCTGTGGGATTGATGTCCCCTCCAGGTACAGAGTCAGAACCAACTTAAATTGTAGGAACACCAGTCATGCCCACCAAGAAGAGGTGAACTGCCTGGTGTGGGACAGCCTTCTCCCCAGCCACTTGGTCATGGGTTGCGTGAATTGTGAGCATCAGGGCTGAGAGACCTCTGGAGAATACCCAGCACAATGTATAATCTTAGGTTCTCCAGGTGACTCTTGAGGTAGGTACCATTGTGCCCGCTTTCCTAATGGTACAACAAAAGCCCAGAGTAGATCAGCCATTTCTCTGTCCTCAGGGTTGGTTGGTGGCAAAGCCAGGATGAAAGCTCTGATTGTCTGACTCCCACTCCAGGGCTTGGCCCTTGTCCCATGCACCTCCCACACAGCCTCCTAGGACGAGAGCTGCTCATTCCTACAGCTTCTGGACTCTTCTTGGGTCACTGAGACCAGGGTGGAAAAACTGCCTTTCTGGGTGGCAGAACAGATTCTGCAAAATGATTGAAAGTTGGCCACCAGGGATGGGAGTTCAGTTTCAGCCTTTCTAGGGTGGAAAGACAACATTGTTGGCAATTAGCAGGCTGGGTTTGGAGTGGGCTCCTCACTAGATAGTACTTAATGAGCCCCTGCTGTATGCCAGGTACTGTGCTAAGTGCATTATGTATATCATTACTAATTCTCCAGGGAGCCCATTATTTCCATTTTACTGGTCTGAAAACGGAAGTGTAGGGAGTTTAAATTTCTTGTTAAAGGTAGAAATCAAGTTCAAAGTCAAGACCATATGGCTGCAAAAGTCAAGCTCTTTCCTTTATTCTAGTGGTTACTCTTGGGAAGTCCAAAATCTGATTTTGATCCACTTGGACCTCAAAAAATTAAAAAAAAAAAACATTGTCAGTGCCTAACATCATAAACTTGTATCATTACACATGAAAATCTAGATATCTGACTTGTACTGAAAACTTGAAAGTTGGAAGCCCACATTCTTATATGGCCACTGTTGCCTGAGACTGAGTGGCAGCTGATCCCTTTAGATGGGAGGTTCGCTCTCATTTTAGCCACAGTCCCCGCTGCTCTCCATTGTATACCCAATACTGAGGTTGAGAATCGGTTGCCATTTCTTACCTCTTACCCTGCCTGGATTATTGGTTCTTTTACGCTCAGTCCATTCCACTTATTGATGTCACCTGCTTGGTTACAGGAGGCACTTGCCCTTGTGTCTCCAACAGGCCCACTTCATTAATGGTGCAAGATGATCTACTGGGGTGAGATAAACAAGAACTGGGCCTTCCATTGATATGTATGGCTCCTTCCTTTTTAACGTTTACTCTCACGTTTTCTGACATACTGAATATACTAATATGGTAGCTATGTCTCTAATTTATAAATAAATTATGCATGTACTTTGGAGGTGGTTGCTTAAAATCATTTTTCTAGGACTCTCGCAGAATTTGAAGATGATCGCTGCCAGGCCTCACACTAGCTAGGAGGTGTTGTGAAGATCCCTTGAACTTTCTAAGCCTGGATTTTTTTTCATCTAGAAGATGGAGATATGGATACCGTCTACCTAAAAAAAAAAAAAAAAAATTGTTCCCAAATTCCAAACGCCCCACAACTGTAAAGTGCTAGCCATAAAAACAGAAAGCCACCCTGGGAGAGGCCAGTGACTGCAGAATGTGGTGGCTGCTCCCCTCACATTCACGTGGCTCTGGAAGGCTCCCTTAGGGCCTGGAGTCGTAAAGCCGAGGCTGTGCGCTGACCTGGCCCAACACCCCGCACACAACAGGGATTGATTTTCAGGTTCATTAGTGCTGCTGCGCTCCTGGGGAAGACGTCAGCTGCGCTCATTAAGGAGGAGCAGTGGCCCCATTTCTGTTCACCTTCTGCTCACTTCAAGCCTATACGTGGTCTCCTAGGAAGGACATTCCCATTTCCTTCAACCCTCCAGGCCTCCTTTGTCCTTGGGTTCATCCTGGCCTGGGAACAGTCAAGGTTTAATGGAGATCAAACACAGGTGAGGGTGTCAGCTGCATGTGTGGCCTACTGTGGTCAACAAGTCTCCCTCCACCCCAGTGGAAAAGATGACCCTGAGCCCAGGCACCTGGTAACTTCTTAAAGGCAGATCAGCCTGAGAATGGGACAGGCCCTGTGGTGCATGTAGGAGATTAAGGCAGACCCTGAATGTTGGCTGAATCTCTGGGAGAGGGTGCTCTTTCATTCCAATTACCAAGCACGATTTTTAAATTACTCAAATCCCCAAGGTTCTGAGAGGTAAAATTAGCCAGAATCACAGCCCATGAGGGAGCGGAGCAAGGATGACCAAATGTCCTGCTTAATGGGGCCTTTCAGTGCTAAAACTGGAAGAGTCAGGGCAAGCAGCACTGGTTGGAGCTGGAATTCCTAAATGCTGAAATCTGTCTGCAGAGCCCACATGCTGAACACTCTTCTGCAGTTCACTGTGTTGTTTCTCTCTCTGTCTTGGGGTGGGGCAGGTCAGAGTACAGAGGGTGGTCTTCACTAGCCTCTTTGCAAGATGAGATTCCAGGAGGAAGAGAGCCAGAGCTTGCACAGATCCTTAGAGATTCTTTTTAGGGAGCATCTTTTCATTTATGATTTCAGTCCAAACTTGAAGGTAGATCTTACTGATGAGGAAACCGGTGCTTTGAGAGGCTCAGGAACCTGCTCGCCATCCCCAGCTGAAAGGGGTAGAGTCTGCACTTGACCTCATGACTGCCTGCTTCCAGTGCCTGTACTTTAAAGCACTGGGCCACCCCTTTCTCCAGGTGGACTTTATTAAAATATGAAACATTTTAAATTATTATTATTTTTGTTGTTGTTGTCGGGAGCTGCACAGGAGGGTGGTTTGGAGGGTGAAGGCTTCATTCAATCCTTCTTGGCCTTTTGAATATACTTGACTTTTCATTTTTGGTTGATTGGGGGTAAGGCAGGGAGATGAGGCCAAACTTCAGTCTCCTATTTCCAACTTATTAACACCCTATCAGGAGAGAAGGTCAAAGCTGTCAAGTGTGATGTGTTTGTGGATTTCAATTATCCACCAGAACCATCCACTCCCAAGCCAGGCTGTCTATAGAAAAATCAATCCCAGAAGAAAGACAAGGAGAGGTGAGGCTGCTTGAGCCCCATCGGGCCTTTGTGTGTGGAGTGGGGTGGAAGGATGGAGCTGACGCATTTGGGCTTTAATTTAATGGTGTTACTGTTTATTAAGAAACGGAATTAGACTTGCAGCACTACCTGTGAACAACACCAAAATTAAATCTTATTTAAAATGTGTGAGAGAGACCCACAGTTATTTAAATAGCTTTAAATAGTGTGAGGCCCCAGTGACTGTAAAATACTACTTTTTTGGGAGATCCATTCCAAAGACTTTTTTCCTTGGTCCTGAGAGTTCTCATAGTTTCAGTCCTCTCATTTCAGAGTAGAATCCATCCATCCATTCAGCCAGTCATTCCATGCGTATAGGCACTGTGCTAGGTGCTAGGAGGACAGCAAGATGAGATTGACTGGAGTCTATACTTGCTGGAGTCCACAGGCATTGAAGGAGATAAACACATGGGAAAACTCACATACTACTGTGTGTGCAAGAAGACAGGGAGAATGTTCCAGGCAGAAGGATGGTCGAGCAAAGATCTAGAGCTAGTCAAACCAATATGCTTGGGAATGGACAGGAGCCTAGTTTGGCTCACAGGTGGGGAGCAGAGGAACACAGAATGCAGTACTGGGGAGGAAAGAAATATCCCCCAATGAAATTGGTCCCAGGAAGACCCAATGGTCATTGATAAGAGTTAAATTAAAACCCCCAAGAACAACCCAAACGTGGGAATTGCCAAACCTAGGGCACAAATGATGAGGCCAGAAGTTCAGGTGAGAGCTGCATTTGGGCTATAGATCTAGTATGTTTCATGGACAGAACATTCATGGAGTTCGACCTAGGGGTGGGCTTTGGGGGATGGGAAGAACATCGGGGGTTGGAGAGAAGAGCCATGGCCATTGTGTTGGTCACTTTTTCCCACTCTACCAAATACCTGAGAAAATCAAACTGTATAGAAAAAAGGTTTATTTTGGCTTCTCGGTATGGAAGTTTCAGTTCAAGACTGGGTTGGTCCCACCACTTCTGAGTCTGTGGCAAGGCTGCACGTTATGGCAGGAGCACGGGGCAGAGCAGAGCCGCTCACCTCATGGCTGGGAAGCAAAAAAGAGAGCAAGAGGAGGGAATGGGGTCCCACTGTCCCATTTAAGTGCACAGCCCTGATGACCTAAGGCCCTCCCTCCTGTCAGCTTCACCGCCTCCCAATAGTACCACTCTGGGCATGGACCCTTTATCAAGTGGCCTTTGGGACATTTAAGATCCAAAGGACAGCAGGCATTTTGAATAGAAGGACTTGCCTGAAGAGGACAAGGGAGGAGAGCAGCAGAAGGCATGCTTTGGATGGTTGAGCCTGCTGACTTGACCAAAGTAAAGGGGTCATAATGGTGAGACCAAGATAGTCTCGGGGGCTGGGGTTGTGGCTCAGTGGTAGAGCACTTGCCTAGCACGTGTGAGGCGTGTGAGGCTGATTCTCAGCACCACATAAAAATAAATAAATAAAGGTTAAAAAAAGAATGCTTAAAAAAAAGAAAAGAATCGCCTGGATTTTGGAGACAGACTGATCGGTGTTGGGTTGAATTCCAGCTTATATTTTTGGTTATTTAAGTCTCAGTTTCCTCACCTGCAGAAGGCCCTAAGCAAAGCTTTCCTAGGGAATTTGCTGTGAAGACTGGTGCCTTATGTCAGACAGCTTTGGGCACAAGTTATATGGCCTTCTGCTTTTCAGCTCTAGGTAAGCTTCCTTCTCAGACCATGAGGTCAAGTGGGGGCACTGTTTGGGAAAAGAAGAGAGGCTGAACCCTATCATGGAGTTTTGAGGGATGAGAAAACTTCACCGAAGCCCATGCAGGTCACAGGCTTACTTCTGAACCACTCATGACCAACAGGGCAGGAATTCCTTTAAACCAATCAGGTCAGCCTTGGGAACTGGATGGCAGGGCCACGTTATGGAGACCTCTGGGAGGGGGTTACCTGCACCCAGTGTGCAAGAAGAGGGAGCAGACACCCTCTAGGCAACCTGAAGTGCCAGTTTTAGAGGCAGTTTACAAAATGGCGGCACATAGTAGGTTCTCAGTCCAGGGGAATAACACTGGGGTTTAACTGCCACAGCCATTTCTGGTGTGCTGGTAGCCAGGCTCAAGGTTTCTTTCCTTTAGTTGTACTTGAAACCATTAAACTTAAATAAAAGGGAGGGAGGAGGAATGAGGTGAGATTCTAAGATGACTGGAGGAGCTCAGTGTGGTTGGTATCAAAATCATAACTTGTCTATACAGTTGTTTGAGCCCATATTGCATTTGACTTCTTTAAAAACCCGTAACACCAATCTTTTATTCTCCCAGGTACAATAACATATTCCTTTCCATTTAGTCTTCATAACCACCTGGAATTCTTGCAGAGAAGTTCTATAGATATTCCTAGACATTTTCTGTGCCTGTCTTTGCAGTCAGTATCTGCAGTGATTGTGAACCTGGTAGGGATTGGGCTACCTGGGCACAAATCTCAGCTCCACCTTTATAGGTTTGTGAACTTGGGCAAGCTAGCCTCTCTGCACTGATTTCCTCATCTAGAAAAGTAATAATAGGACTTAAGTTTTTCAGGTTGTGGAGATGATGAAAACAGTTGGGTTTTCTCTGACAGCAGTAGCCTCTTGGAGATGGGGAAAATTTTTGAATCTGTCTTCTCACCACTTTCTGCTACCTCACAGAAAAATGGAACACAGAGAGCAGGACTATGTGAAGAGAAGGAATGTGTATTTAGTGAAAAGCATGCATTCCATAATTCAAAGAAATGACAGTTTATTACTGTCCAGCATAGCAACAAGATATAAATAGATGGTAATGAGTAAAATCAGGTTAATTGTTGAAAAAAGTACAGTTCTTAACAGGTTTGCATTATATAAACATTTGCACATGTAAAAATCCTGTAATATATTTGGACTTTAATTGCTACATTGGCATGGAAAATTGCCAGCTCTGCATCTACCAGCTGTGTGATTTCAGGCAACTCTCTTTACTTGTCTGCGCCTTCATTTCATTGGCCATAAAATGAGACTAACAATTTCTTTCTTGTAAGAAAGGACCAGATGAGGTCATGTGTGTAAAAGGTCTTTAAAAACTGGAAAGCACAATGCTGTTCTTAGGTGTTTAAGAATTGTAACAAATAACCATCCACAATAACAATATATTCAAGGGAGATCTAAAGACTTGAGCTCACAGTTTGAAATACCAACCTTAAGAACCATTCAGAAATGCTAAACTCGTGCTTTTCTTTACAATGGGGTCTATAAGTTAGAGACATTTAATTTACTTTAAGCTTCTTTTTTAAAATGTTTAAATTTGTCTAATTAGTTATACATGACAGAATGCATTTTGACATATCATACATAAATGGAGTATAACTTCTCATTCTTCTGATTGAGACTCTTTCCTTTGTATTATATCACCTTTGGTCCTCATAGCATCTTCTTTAGAGACCAAACAGAACTTGGTGACTTGTTCCAGACAGATCTGGATAGCCCAAGCTCCTGGATTAAGATAGCTCTCTTTATTAATGTATTTTCTGGGTAAACATGAAAACTGGATTAAACCAAGTACTTCATTGTGGATAAAGAAAATCAATGCCCTGTGGGCTGGGCTGTTTATAGTTTTACTACAAAAGCGGATGCATTATTTATACCTATGAGTTCTGCTCTCTCAAGCCACAGCCATTAGCTTCTCATGTTAAGCTCATTCATGCAGCCATCACCAAGAACTGGTCATTTGGGGTTAAAAGCAACTAATGTCGGACCCCTGCTGGCCTAGTCTGGTACTGCATGGGGAGCACACTCCAGTTTCTATTAATGGGGAAATTGGCTGCAGGGGCAAGAGCTGAGATGCCAAGGCTCAGACTTGACTCCCTTCATTTCTAGGTGCCAATATTCATCAAAAAGTGTGCTGAAATAAGAGCAAGAACAAAAGTCAGACTTGACTTATAAGGGAGAATGGTTCTTGAGGGTGAACTGGGTCTCACAGTCTCCCCTCAGTGCTGTTAGGGCTTGGACCTGCCTGTACCTCAGCTCCCTGTTCCTTGCTTAACGGCTTGTCATTGTAGCTCTATGCTTTCACACTTGCTGCTTATTGCACACTCTAGCCTCTAGGGGGCGCAGAGGCTTTCTCCTCACTTTCATTCTTCTCAAATCAAAGGTAGCAGGAATGAGGTTAGACAGTGCCTAAGGGCCCTGTCTCTACTCCTAACCTACTGTTTCTGGCTGCAATGAACAGGTAAACAAACCCCAGGGAACAGACCAAAGCATTGCAATTCGGGAGTCATGAAGGATGGGGAAAGTCATTCCACTTCTCTGCTTGGACATGACCTAGTAGATGACCTTTCCTTCTTTCTCTCACAGTAAAAAGCTCTAAGGAGGGTTACCAGTAGCCAAAAGTCTTGACTCACTTGGTCCACCTTACCAGTCCCATGACTTAAAGGTCACAGTAACAAGTTGGGGTTATCCCAGGAACCAGGGAATCTTTCAACCAAGCCATTCATTCTCTTCTTCTTCAGGGCTTGTCTCTCTTCGGTTTGGCTTGAGTGACACAAATCCACTCTTCCCAGTAAAACAAAATCCTCTCATTAGCATCCCAGAGAATGTTCTGTGATTGTGGGAAGGAAAGCTGTGATTGCCAATCTAAATGCAGAGACTGCAGTGATTTTCAGAAGCCCCATAGGCTGGACTGAGCAGGCAGCGGGAAGTCCACCCTTGACCCTCGGTAGAGTGCTCCGCCTCAGGGATGGACTTTGAGCTACTTAGTTAGTCCCCTGTCAATGGATATTTGGGTCAGTACCACATTCTTGTCATTAAAAACAATGCTACATGAACATTCTTATGTGAAAAGCTTGTATATATGTCATATTGCTTTTAGTTGAAGATTTCTAGAAATGGGACTGGATATCACAAAATTTCCCTTCAAAAAACCTATTTTGATACTTCATCAATCAATCAATTAATAATAATGCTAATGTTGATAATAAATATTATATTTCTTGAGGACTTATTGTGTGCCAGGCACAGTATTGACCATTTTTTTTATTAATTATCTTCTTTGATCTTCATCAACCCTATGTGTTCAGTTCTATTATTACTCCCATTTTAGAGATGAGAAAATGGAGGCATGGGGCACACAAGTGACTTATGTAAAGTGACTTTATAAATGCCAGATCCAGGCTTTCCAATTCAGAATTTATGCTCCCACTATTGCAGTCAAAGAGAATATATCTCTATTTCAGGAGAGAGCAGTCCCTGGACTTGATGAAGCTGGCCTCTTCAATTGCACAAGGAGGCCAATTGAGAGCTGATGGTTGGAAATGTCACCATCTTGAGTTTTTATTTTAAAAAAGTTTTGAGTTTGGGGTTGATATAAAGATCCAAGTTCAAGGTCACCAAAGGATTTCACTCCAGCTGTGCCTATGCAAGCTCTTTTTGAGTGCATAATTAAATCATCCTAGCAGTTCTATTTAAGCTCTGCTGAACAGCTGGTTGAAAGTGATTTTTTTTCCAATTAATTTAACTGGTTGTCTTGGTGTTCTATCATGTCAGGGGAAAAGTATCATGAAATGGGATGGTGGGTCGATCCAACTCAAGGCTATACTTGATGTTGCACATTTCTTAAAAAGTCACTTGATAGGTAAGAATTGGGGACCACTCAGACAATGGCTTTGTAGGGCATGTTTATTGTCCATGCATAACTTTGGATGATGCTTCTCTGTCCCTGGGAGAGAATGGTAGGAGGAGGCTGAGTGATGGGGTGAGAGGGAGGAGGCGGAGGAAAGACAGCTGTCCCAGCAAGTGGGGATATTTATTCCTTACCATTGCTAAATCCTCTGCTACATTCCAGTGGGTTCAACAATCTCCTAAGAAAATACCACTCTGTGTCTTTTCTTACTTAGAAGGGTGTGAACTCTGTTGGAGATGGCCCATGACCACATGGGGTGTGCTGTGATCTGGGTGTCACGCATGCTTTCTATACCTTCTTACTAGCACCTCCCACCTGCAAGCTGCTCACTAAATCACCAACCTGACACATGCCCGTGACACATGACACATGACCCATCTGTCAGGTCGCTGGAACAGTGGTGCCAAAACTTCATTGAAATTGCAATGAAGTTGCAAAAACTGTACTTCAACTCTCTTCAGGGAAACAATTGTGTGGGGTGGAAGAAATACTTGGAAGTGGGTGGGGTGAGGCCCCCAAAATGGTAAGCTGAACAACAGATGGTCACTAACTATCTTCTAAAAAGGGAGTAAGGGCTTTTGTTTCTGAGCTTGGTATGTAGGTGGGGGCACTGCCTCAAATGCCTTTCTCCACACCGGCCTCCATCCTTTCCTTTAAATAAATGTTGACCTAATAAAGAATAGCAGTTTCAGGATGGGGATGTAGCTCGGTAGGAAAGTACTTGCTTAGTATGCACGAAGCCCTGGGTTCGTGCAAAACAACAACAGCAAAGTCGTCTGGAGGGGCACCAAGTCCTCACCTTCCTGAAGGACCCCTGTTCCCTGCTTCTTACTAGCACCTCCCACCTGCATGCTGCTGCCTGCCACACTGATGTCCCCAAGGGCACCTGCAGTTTCTTTGGTAGCTTCAGGGCTAATATGCCAGGGAATGAGCATGGCTCATGGTCAGCTCTATTAGAGGATAGACACAAACTCCCATCCTCATGACCTTACACTCGAGGTTTCTGTCACCACTACTTGGGGGGTAAAGAGGCCTGCAAAACTCACAAGGCTTATGGAGCACCTTCATCCTCGTGTTTCCTAAAATTGTCCAGGGAACACCAGAAACCCAGAAAATTGTTACATTGAAGCTCCACCGCCACATGCACATATTAAAAGCTCTGGGAAGTTTCACAGGGAGGAAATGAGTTTACCTTTCTTAGCCCACTGTTTGACTTCCCAACTTACTTACTACTGTACATTTTTTATGGCTTCTGCGCATCAGGGGGAATTGTTGCTTTCCATAGGATCTATATATGAACCCAGTTCTCCTGCGTGCAAGCACACACACACACACACACCTAGCACTCCCATGCATGCCTGTGCACATACTCACACCTGCACACTACCCACTGACACACACGCACACATGTGCACACACATGAACAGCAAAAAGAGGAAGCAGCTTCATGTTCTCGCTGTCTCTTCTTACTTTTTCTCACAAAATGAGAGATGCCAGAGAACTGAGAATCCTCCAACCTGTGTGTGGAACGTAGAGAGAGAGAATGGCCTGCGGAAGCCTCCACAGCCTGTGAGTGGCATGCAGGGATGGCAGGTAGTCTCCCAACTCTCTTCTCTCTTCTGAGACAAGCAGGTGACTTTTGTTAGTGCCACCTGCTTTGGATAAGCTCATGCTGGGGTAGATGTCACCAAAGCTGTTTTCCAGTTTTCTGCACCAAGATATACTATCTAGAATAATTCTGTATCTGAAAGCTAGACAGTTAAGTCCACAGACATTTTTTGAACAGCTACTCCATGTCGGGCAATTTTGTTGGCATTGGTAATACAGCAGTAAACGATACAGCCTTTAAAGAGTTACAGACATTAGCCATATGAACAAATAAACACACTCCATAATTTGAGGTAATTTTAACTGATGTGAAAATGGGTAACAGGGTTATGTGGTGAAGCAGACCATGAAATAGCCTGGAAGAGGATCTAAAGATTCAGTATGGGGCACCTAAGGGCAAGTGCCATCTACCACATCCCCAAGAGGACTCCATTTTTGATGGGTGTCAGCTTGATAAATAGCAATCACAAAGTTACCATTTTTAAGAGCTTACCATAATGTCAGGCACTGTACTGAGTCCTGTAGATCATCCACTCAATTCCTCCGTTAGTAAAGAGCAGAGCCCTACTAGAACCAAGTCTGTCTGCTCCTAATATTAGGTATTGAGAGCACACTCATGCCACTTTCCAAAGACAAAGGATGCACATCACTCCTTTTCCTAAAGATGCAGCTCGAGGGGTAAGTGGTTCATAATGTTAACAGTCTCCTCCCAACAACTTGGGTCTAAATTTTACTTTTTACTTCATTCCATTGCGCTTAAGTCTACCCTCAAGAGACCCTCTTCTCTAACACACGCAAAATCAATTACATAGTATTATCTGATGCCAGTTGTGTTTATACCATAGAAGGGAGAAAGTATGTTTTTATGAGCAGAGATTTTGTTTTTCCATTCTGTTCCCTCCCTGGGGGAGTCTGAATACTTTTTCTGAGGTTAGACGTTGTGTGTGGTTTTGGAACTGAGTTGATGAGAGGATGGATACACACCACACCTTATTTATTTTCTCTTCTGTGGAAGGGTCTCAGCTGCTTTTAACTCCCAAATTAAATTCTCTTACTCTTGAAGAATGACCCAAGCTGAGAAATTTCCCAAACATCTGAAATCTGAGAATCTGTGCCTGGAATCCATGAGGCTCATGGTTTCCAGATGGGAGAAACCGGAAGGGGAGGCGGAGGAAGGAGGTGGAGGATGAAAGGCAGGGGAAGCCTGAACTCTGGATCACTTCTGACTGCTTTGTGAACTAGGCCAGGTCTTTTATTCGCTCTGCAAGTCTGCCATTTGACTATGTGCCAGGCCTGAGGATAGGCGGCAGTTATGCGTGTCCTCATGAGACTGTTCCAGTGATTAGTAGGAAGTAAGTCATTGTGAAATTGTCTTTTCTGAGGGCAGAGACAGACTTCAATAGCACAACATAAAAGAACATCTATAGCTTGGCTATCAAGAGGGGCATAAACACTCCAGATAGATTTTCTCACCATCCCAGAAATGGCAAAAGACCTAATTCTTCCTCCATACTTTTGTCCTCATGCCAGACAACGGGGAGTGGCAACCTTATTTTGAGCAAATAGGCAAGGTATGGTTTGGCCACAAATAGGTTAGTATTATCTCAGGAAGAATGTCTTTGTTTGACCAGACAGGTCAGAATCTTCTAGGGGAAATGTAAGTTTGGGGAAAACAGGTTGGAATACACCTGTTAGCAAATGGGAACCTGGTGTATGTGTTAAGAAAATATCCATTGTTGTTCAATCCCCAGCACCACCCCCCCCCACAACCCAAAATATCCATTTTTAATTGACACATAATAACAGTATATATTCATGGGTTGATAATTTGACACTCATGGTTTATATACACAATGGAATATTATTGTCATAAAATGGATGAAATTCTGTTATTTGTATAACATGGATGGAATTGGACAGCATTATGCTCTATTAAATATATCAGGCACAGAAAGGCAAATACTGAATGATCTCATTCATAGGTGGAAACCAAAAATGTTGATCTCATAGAAATAGAAAGGAGAATGGTGGTCACTACACGAGGAAGGGCAGCAGGGAGATGGGATAGAAGGAGCTTGGATAATGGGTCCCAAAATACAGTTTCACATATGCATATATATGACTCTATAGGAATAGATTCTAATCTTCTATAGCAAAATAAGGTGACTACAATTTACAACAATTGATTATATATTTTGCAAACAGAAAACACCCATTTCTATTGTTTTCAGTGGTTTCTTCATCATTATCCTTAGCCAAAGAACCCTTGACATTCCCACAACCACCACCAAGTCTAGGAGCTATCTTTTCTGCTATTGTAGTTCTGCCATTTGGAATAGGTTGAATCTGATACTACGATACAGTCATCCAGCTGTATCAAAAAGGTCTCAAAATGCGTGGGGAGAAATCAAATACAGAAAACTTACTTCTAATTAACACCTCTGATCTTCAGATGTCCTAATAAAAATGATGCACAGCAAACGGCCACCCTAAAGCCAGATACTTGGACTAAGTGTTTTCAAGAGTCAAGCAAAGCAGTCAGTGGCTTCTTAACCTGATCTCCTGGCCTGGGACACATGAATGTTTAACTACACTCTGGCTTGGGGAAAAAAGCAAGCAGAGGTGAACGTATCCCGTAATGGCATGTCTTCAACAGACCACTCATCTCACCCTGAAGTGTGAAGTGACACTGCCTGCCTCCCCAATCTGAGCAGTGTCCGGAATTTATGAACTTCTTTGGAGTATGATGTGAATCTGGGGCCTGAGCCAGGCATTATCATCAGGAAAACATGGATAATTTTCTTCCTTCCTCCCCCCTCCTTTTCCTATTACTGACTGCACAGTTCTGAAGTGAATTATGATTTAATCCCTCCTGCTATTAAGAATGTTACAAAATGTTGGTTGCAATAAAGTCACAAAATATTTAAGTAAAAGAAAGATGAATAGATAGTCAGATAATGTTATAGCAAATGACAAAACTCATTACTACCAGCAAAAGGAATACATGCATGGAAAAATACTTGCCTGTATACCCAACGGAATGCAGCTGACTTAGGACTATTTCTATATATAATCAACTTGGCATGTGCTTTAACAATCAGAGTTGAAAGCAGTGCATCATGGGAGAAATGATAGTTCCAGTCACATGCCACTGGATTTTTTATCTTAGGGTCATCAGATTAGGGCCAGGTTACCACAAAGTGCTCAATGATCCATGAGAAATGAATCATGTCTTCATTCCAGGGCTTAATATGTACATTACATCCCTATTATAAGCAAGCAACTCTTTGGTTAATGGCTCCAACACAGATAGGGTCAAAAGTGGCCCTGGACACCAAATTCCCTAGTGAGAGGTTGCCATACAACTCCGTATTTGCTTTGCTTCTGAATTCTTTCTTCTCCTAGCAACAACTAACCATCAGCTTTCCATGCTAGTATTGTGTCAACAAAAGGTTTATTCTTCTTGCAAGCCAAGAGCAGGGGAAATAAAAGTGAGAATCTGTCATTACAGATTCAATTGTTACACCCAACTTGTGGGGAGGGTCCAGGTTCTTTTTATTGTACTCCAATGTTGTTGTAATGACTCTTGCCTAAAATAAATGGGCAATTGACAGGACCTTAAAGATAACAGGGATGCTTAAATGATTTTTATAGTAGCAGTATTTGTTGTAATAGAATTTGACCTGTATTCTGGTTATTAGTTTTATTCATCACAATGAAAACTTGGCACTTCCATTGTTCATGCCACTATATGCAAAGCACTGTAGCATGAAAGTCACTTATAAATCTGTGGAAAAAAAAATCTAAACACAAGAGGCTTGTGGAACAATGCAACCTCAGTTAAAAGGATAGATATTTTGTTCAGCTGAATGTTCTAGATTGTTAAAGGTTTATTCCTTTCAATCCCAAACAGTTTTATCATTTATGATAGAAGCATTTCTAAAATATTCACTCTACAAATGACTGCCTTCTTCCAGGCATAATTTGGTTTTCTTGTGTGTGATGCTTATGGTCATTGTGTTGAATGTAATCACGTTCTCCTATGATACAGTGAAACTCTTTGGGATTGAGCTGTGTATGGAGCTGCTTTTTTTTTTTTTTAAATCAGTGGCAATTTGGATATGCCTCAATCTTTTTTTCAGAAATATTTTTTAGTTGTTGATGGACCTTTGTTTATTTATATGTGGTGCTCAGAATCAAACCCAGTGCCTCACATGCGCCAGGCAAGTGCTCCACCACTGAGCCACAACCCCAGCCCCTGGAGCTGCTTTTGATACTAAGTCCCCTCCACACAAACAGGGTTTCTGAAGCTCTTCGGTCGACTTAACATTTTAGTCTTCTCTCCTGCTGTCTTCTTTTTCTTTCTTGACCCAAGTTTCTATGGAAGTCTGCTGTAGGCTTGGAAACTTGTTAATCAAACATTCAGAATTGTGCGTGAAGTGAGAATAAGTAAGTTCTGAGCAGGTGTCTGATGGACAGAGGTATGGTCTTTCTTATGTGTTTGCTTTACAACATTTACTTCAACTCGTCAGGAGACTTGTTTTCTTACTTCCTAGTTTCTGGTCAGTTTGAGTGTGTTGAACTTCTGCTCAGATTTTTCCAATTCTGTCTCAAGTACTCATTGTCAAATCACCTGTTTGGATTTTAGGCTCAGGAAAGTAAGGATTGGTGAAGCTGTCAAGATGGGCAAGCCCTAGATAAATGGGTTGCTACTAAATGGCATGAAGGTTGTTGAGTCATTTTTATAAGGCACATGGTATATTGTGGCCATGATGGCCAAACTCAGTGAGCAAACTTTAAAACAGGTAGCTTTTTAAATTTTTTTCCTATCCTTTTCCAAGAATATGCAGTTGGCCTAATGTCAAGCTGTTGGAGACACCTTCAAGATGTTTAATGAAATTACAGACTCGGTGTCAGAGTTGACTGACTTTTGAGATCCTAGTACCATAGCAAATAAAGGCATGAGTGTTGCCTCTCTTGGCAATTTCCTTATTTATGGCCTTAGAAGAAAAAGCAAGTCTAATAGTTTTCTCCTTCCAAAAGGAGTTCCAGGATAGAAGAGGATTTCACTGCTATCCTTCCTTCCTTCACTGTACACTCTTTGAGCAAGGCCTAGTAAAGGGCCAATTCATTTGCCCCCAGGGCATAATGCAGGGGGAGTAGAGAAAGGGGGTGTGACATATTTCTCAATACAAGGTAGATCAAGTACAGCAAGGAGTGAAAAAATTAATAAGAGTGAAACTTGGGTTGGAATCCTGGCTTCCCACTCATTAAGGTGTAATCTGAGCAATAAAATGAGAGATGATGGTATTAGTGCTGTGAGAGGTCAGGTAATGGGAAAAGCAACGAGACTGCCTGGCTCAGACAAGGAGCTCACTAAGAGATAGCTGTTATTGTTAACAAAAATGTTTTAAAGCTGGAGACTGCAATATTTAACAAAGTATAGATGCTCAGTGCAGCAAGTTATGACTTTGGGAAATCTTTGTTCCTGTTTCCTTTGCTGTAACATCTTCTCTATTAAAGATCGGTAGCCTGACTCTCCGTTGGGTGCACCTCACTCTGGTACCTTGGTAAGGACAGGAGATATTCCAGACATACTGCAATTTTACCCTTTTATGTGTGTAAAGGAAACAAGATGCTGTGAAGCTGCACCAAGAAGAGATCAATTAAAAATTATAATAAAGAGTTTGTAGGTTTCTGAGGGAAAGAGAATAAAATGAGAAGGGCTGGGGAAACAGGATATGATGTTGAATTTCTGGCACCAGGAAGTAGGGAAGAAACCTCCAAATACATTGTGGCTTGTGACGCTCAAGTGCTACAGTGCTTGGTAATGCCTCCCCACCAGACACAAATAGTGTTCTCAGCAACTGGGGAGGAAGTAGGGCCTAATGATTGCTACAGGAGACAGTCAGTCTACGGTCCTGCGCTTTGGCAGCCTAGCTTATTAGGTGACCTTGAGTCACTTATCTTCCTACCTTGGACAATTTCCCCAAAGTTCTCATAGTTCATAGCTCAAAGGGTCAGTGAAGAGAAACTGATAGAAGAAAATTTAGGTTTCACAAACTGAAAGCCCCCCCCCCACTCCACCCCCTGGTAAGTCACCTGCTGGTGAATTTTAGGATTTTTAAATACTGCATTTTAATGTCTTTTGGCAGGGCTTATATATTTCTAAATTCACATGGTTCTACTCTCTCCATCCTTCACATGTGGCCTCTGAAAGTCTGAGTATATGACTTATGGTTTTAATGCAATTTCTACTCCTAATATTATAAACCAGATTGAAAAGATTGAAATTACTTTATTTAAAACTTAATTCCATCTCCTCATCAATTATATGCACATATGTACTTCCCAAGTTCCACAGAGATGATTTTGTTGGCCTCGCTTTAATTTGTGCTATGTGTCTGTGTATGTGTATTTGTATGTGTGTGGGTGTGTATGTGTGTGTATATATATATATATATATTTTTTTTTTTACAAAATAGGGTAAAAACTAAAATTGGACCGTCCTCCTAATTAATACAAGTTGTAAAGCTTTAAATGTTATTTAAAACATCATTCAGGACCACGTATTCTTTGTTATAATATACTTCGCTCATAAAATTTAACCTAGGCATCGGTCATTTTACTTAGAGGAGAAAACATGTCTCCAAATAATGATCTTTAGTCTGCCCTTTTGCCACTTTCCAAGCACCCTGGGGTAAGTCAGGAGTAAGTTAGGCTCCCACATCTAATAACCCAAACACCGTCCTCTCTAGCAGTACCAGTTAGATATGTAGATCATCATGAATATTTACACCTAGCAGGGTCCTTTGTGCACAACTCCAAGAGACAAATGGTATTTCCAGTAATAGTTTATTGATTTCCAAATGCACAGGGGTGCCAAGTCTGAACATCCTGGGATAGCAGTAAATCTCTCTTACAAAATAATTTACAGTATGAAAATGATATACTGAAACATTAACTCAAATGTGTAATTCCCTTGAAAGATTTGAGTGTTCCCTTGTTTAGTGTAAAGGGCAGAAGGGGAAGAGGGAATGTGCACAGGAAGACAGGCAGAAGACAATGGATTTGGTTCTACTCACTCATGCAGTGTGGCCTGTCATTGAAAAAAAGACTAGTCAGTTTTACACCATCAAGTATAAATGTGCTGTCCCCTCAAGGTTGTCAGCATGGGTTCTGTGGCTTTTTTTTGCACCAGTGTACCTCCAGTGTCTTCATTTATTTTCATTTTCCTGCTCTGGCCCTTGTTCATGCATTCCATATGATCCTGTCTTACCCTGCAGGTCCCCAATATTCCACATGATACTATCCTTCCCAGGAACTGCCTGGGTCTTATGGCTGTAGGAATAGGTTAGTTTGGGGTGGGGGTGTGTGTGTGCAGGTTTCAGAAACACTGCTGGGCAAAGAAAATATGATTTGAGACTTGGAGTCTCCCCTATGGGCTTTCTTTTTCTTAGGACTGGGGTGGACTTAATTCATAATGAGATTTTCAACTAAAAAATCTGAATGTGCTCAGCCCACAATAAACATGCAACTGATCTTCTTACTAAAAATCATGTATCGATCAGCCATTATGTGAGGGTAGACTTTCAAGATTCAGTAGGAAGATATTTTCTATGTGGGGGGAGAGGACTTCCTAGGCTCTGCCACTACAACAAGGTTATGAATTCTGCAATTGAGCCCTCAGGCTCCAGTAGAGTGATCAAAGTGACTCAGGTCACTAAATGGTCAGGCATACAAATTTCCCATGTCATTAGACATCTTGGAGGAGAGCTGGAGTGAAATTTCCTTCAGGGCTGTCACCTTGTCTCAGTGCTTTAGGAGCTGACAACCTCCACTAGGGAGTTACTCTTCTTGTAAGCAAATATGTAAGCTCCAATTATTTGGTGGGACTTGTAATCAGGCGGGAAGAAGGTACTGTGCAAGACAATGAAGGGCTGCTTAGAGATTCCCTTAATTCTTAAATTGTGTGTGTGTACATATATACACATATCACGTTTATCATTTAAGTACACACACACTCCCCCAGCTATCAACGAGACAGTCTAGATTTACTAGACTTTGAATTGGTATATACTAACACAGCACAGGATGGGAGGTTATCTTTACGAAAACACAAAAATTTTCCTTTTCTGCAGGAATAAGCAGTAGATATTTTTAAATAAAGTTAGAGGAAAAGCAGAACACCCTTCACTTTTTCTCTTCTGAAAAACACCTTATTTATGGGGAATGGTACCAAAAAGGAAAGACTCCCTTAGGAGCAAGGGGCAGGCCCAAGTTAGTCACATGTATTTAAAGCATCTGCTAAAGCAGAGGAATAAAGCAACCTCAATGTCATTTCTGAGCCCAAACTATAGCCATGAAGTGTCTTTCTGAGAAGAATTCAAGTGAATGGTGCAACTACAGCAAAAGAACTGGCAACCTTGACTCCCTCTGTATTCTTAGGTGTCCCATGGGGTGGGAGAAAGGAATGTATGGAGAGCCTGGAGAGCTGGATTCAAAACTGGCTCCAATATTTCCTAGTTGTGCAACAGGAGACGACTGCCCCTTCACATCTGTTTTATCATCTAAGAAATGAAGGTGCAGTACAAGGCCTGGCTCACAGTAGGTCCTCAATATAGGCTATTTCCCTTCCTGGGCAATAACCTGAGACTTCAAGCACTTCCTGGGATTGTCCTGGATTTAATGATACCAAATCAAAGGACATCTCTCTCTCAGGATCCAGAAACCCAACATTTGGAAGGCAGCCAGGAACTGCTGTGAGTACCTGATTCTTTCTGGAGATATCCCTTACCTGCATCCCTTGATGACTTCTCCCCAGAGATTTCTGCAAATGCTGCTGACTGCAGCCAGTCAGGACACAATTCCGAGCACTCTCACTCCTACTGACCTGGCAGGAGGGAAGCCTCAGCATGCCCGGGCTTAAGGCCAAACAGCATGCTCCAGCTTTGGGGGGAAGCTGGTGCCACTGCAGGAAGCATCCTAGTTTATACATTGATAAATGCTGCCGGTAGGAACTTGGGAACCTGGGCAGAAGCTGCTGCACTGTGTTTAATGCTTCCCTGGCTAAAGTTTTATCAGGTGCTGAAGACAGCAGGAGCCCATAAAGCAAATCTGAAACCCTTTCTAAGTAAAAGCAAAAGTGCTTTCCTTGAGGATTACAAACATAATTTATCAAGACAAGTTGGCACATATTTCTATAATTGTTTGTATCTACTGCATAAATGCTTGGATTTCCCAAATACTGACTTAAAGTAATAACATATGATCAGGTATAGAGAGCCAATGATCTTTCCATTGTTAATATAAGACTACCGTTTGGAGATCAAACAATGATTACTGGGGAAAGACAATACAAGCTTCCAAATCCTAGTCTTTTTCATCTTCTGATATTTTAAACTCTTTCAAGAGTTGGTCCATCTTTTAGGATAGTTTTGTGGATATGGTTGTACGTTGTAACTAGAAGTATACTAAATTCTCCAGCCTTTGCAGACAGATAAGTGAGGCACCAAAATTATCTTACCTATTTGTTGGACACAAGTTTGAGAGGAAAACATTTAAAAAAAAAATATAGCTCAAACTCCTTCCAGTCCCAGTCTCTGTGCATATGCAGTGAGCTAGGGTAACCCTAACCTAGCAGCACATATGCTGGTAACTTCCTAGTCTCAAAGGAATTAAGTCATTTCAACACATGCACAATGTTGAACAATGATATAAATACAATGATATAAACTGGACTCCTACAATAAGCAAGTGGTGTTTCTGCCTCAGAACTATCCTGTACACACACTCAGCATCTGGCCCTAAAGCTTTGTGTTAGCTACGCAGATCATAGGTAAGCAGACAGGCAGGAAGAAAGGGCTCTCTCCCAAAGCAGGCTCCTTGGCTCTGCCTCAGGGGTGTTAGAAGTCTAGGCCCTTGGGCAGCAGTAACCCCAAGGGGCTCGGATACAGTTCCAATCGAATTCCACAGAAGTGAGCATGGAAACACCACTAAAGGCAGAGGGAGGGAACACATAGTCCATTTGCAAACAAGAATTACCTTCCAAGTCTCCCATTTTATCTTAACAGTTTATATGCATGAACATTCTATTCCACAATATAACTGTATTTGCTTTATATAAAAATAAGGTAATCCCCTGACTTCAAACCATTTGTTAAGGAAAACTGACATCTTTGGGAAGAAAGCGTGCTTTTGAGCTTGCAGTTTTATATTTCACTAGCACATCACTGCTTCCCAGGGGGTAAAATGGTTGGTCATAAGAAATTGTGATCTGGAAATGGGGAAAGGCCAGGAAATTTAAGCTCCAGCGTATCTCTGCTCATGTTACTTAAGAGGAGAGAGCCAGGGTGCAGATGATCCAAAGGTTTGTAGGTGGGGAGTGCCAAGGGAAGAATTCCAACTGAGCAAGCCACAGAGCAGTAAGAATTCTCCCCATACTGCAATTAAGCCATATTAAGCTAACCTGGCCATGGGACTGGCAAAAACCTACACTGAAAGTTCCCATTTGGCAATACACATTTCCAGCCTTTTATATTGTGACAAGCCCGTAAAACCTGGAGAACTCATCCAAATAATTCTGGTTTTACCAGAGCCTTTAGTGACTATTTTGGAAACTTGGGCAATTTAAATTCAGAAATATTGATTTCAACTTTTAATCAGATTTCTTTGGTCCTCTTTCTGTGCTGTACCCCCACCCCCAGGTCATTTCCTTTCCACTTCTTCAATCATTTTTTTCATTTCCACAGCACTGAATTATGAATCTGAAGTCCTGGATAACCTCATATGCTAAAAATATCTGTCTCTTCTAGCTTTTAACTCTTTCTCCAACCTCATTTTCAGGTCATCCATCCCAATTATGAATTAGGCACCACATTTTCACAAAGGTACAACTGGACTATTAGAGACTGTGGACATGAGTCAGTAAGGCCCTACTTTGTCCTCATTTGTTTCATGCTTCAGAGTGAACAAAGTAGGGTTTTTGTCTGCAGGTAGGCAAAAAGCTCTGACTTCCTTTCATGATTATTCCAGATCCTTCCTAATGAAGTGATACTGTTGACTTACACAATATTACAGGGGCTGGCTTTCCTGAGTAAGTTCAAAGCAGCCATTGAGGAGTTACCTGAAGGACCCTTTTAAATTGCTCCTGGTTGATCAAAGGGGCTCTTTCCTTGACCTACTGCAACAAGAGAATGAGAAGTACATAGTAAGCACAAAACTGGTCACTCCTCGGAGATATATGTGCCTGCTGTGGATCTGGGGACATATCCAGTGGAAGTACATTTGTTGCTGGGCAGCCTTCACAGAAATCAGAAGCTGTTACACACACGCTGTCACACACACACACAGGGAAGGGGTGGTTTTCCACTCTGATGGCAAGCCTTCATGTGTCCTCTTCTTCACTGGCACCACTAAAAAGGAAAAGGAGAAGGAGGTGAGTTAAGACATCACAGGAAGGGAGTAATACAGTCTACTGGTTGATAGCACCAGCTTTGCTGTCAGACATACCTGGATTCGAGTTCTAACTACCATGATTGAGCAGTGTGGCCATGTATAGACAAGTGACTTGATTTCTCTGAGTTCTGATTTCTATATCTGACAACCAGGAGAATGATGACAGCAAAACTTACTTTTTGGGAGACTAGAGTATTGAGGGAATAAATATAAAATGCACAGTGCCTAGAATATAATACACAAATAGTTATATAAAGGAGAAGAGGAGGATCATAATCCTTTTGAATTTAATTGACAAAATAAATTGAAGGTGAAAATCAGGAGTTTGACTTCTTCTAGGCCTTAAACCATCTGTTGTTAGGAGAAAAACAAGGAGAAGATAGCTATCAATGGCCTTCAGCACTTGGAATAAAATGCAAGGTTTCTATTCCTGCCATAGTAAGTCCCTGGGTTTAAATGCCACCTCTTCAGAGAAGGTACTCTACTGAAATAGGATTCCCTGGTTATTCTCTAACATAGTCCTCACCACATTTTACACTTTACTTGCTATTTTTTCTCTCTCTACCCACTACTAGAGCGTACGAGATATTTTATCAACTACTCTATATCTAGAAGTAGTATCACTTAAGGCATAGAGACGTGCTTAACAAAAATTGTTTTTTTTAAAAAGGGAGTGAAATAACAACAGGAAGAAAGAGAAGGAAAGACAGAGTTGAGAAGAATGGCTAGTCATTATTGCCCTAACCAGAGTATTCCAGATGTCAGTGATATTTCCAGCAGCCAAAAAAATATGAGTTGTAGAGTTCTAGAGGCATGGCTCGTACCTCAGCTGCTCAGAATTAGAGCATTTGTGGTCTGATCCTGAGAAAGAGCCCAGTCTATACAGGGACAGGGGCAAGGAGAACGTAGGGCCAGTGGAAACAAGATGGCAGGGGAGAGCACACGTAGAAGGGCAAAAGTAGCAAACTTGTCTAGATTCTCCTCACCCACTTCTAGAGTCATTATATCTTTAAAATAACAAAAGCCAACTTCATTTAGTGCTTGCTGTAGGTCAGGAGTCTGAGCTTAGTGTTCTTCATCCATTTTTCCTATCACTCCCCACGCCAATACTAGGATGTAGAGCTATCATTATCCCCATGAACCAGATGAGGAAAGTAAAGCTCTCAGAGATAAAAAATCCTGTGGCCGCACAGAAAGGTTTGAGTCCTCAAAGCTTAAGGTTTACTTTTGGCCAGGGAAACTCTAAAGCAGTCAAGCTGGTAGAGAAAGAATAGATATGTGGTATATCATTTCCTAGCTATGACCTAAAAATTTCTCTTCTCACAAGGGATTATCAATGTTTATATAAAATCTGTGTCATGTGTGTCCATCTGGGAAAGGCTTTAGGGGAAAATGCCCTAGGCAACAGATCTCTAATACTTTCATCAAGGATGAAAATATTTAAGACACAGGGTCTACAAATTACATTACATATACACTAAGGCCAAAAGAACCAACACAGTAAACTTCACCATCCAAAATTCTGCCCTAGTTCCACTTTTTTTCCCTGTTGGTTGTCCAGTCATGGGATAGAGGATGCCAGTGGGTTGTCATTACATCAGTGTTTGATGGCATTTGTCCTGAAGGGAACAAAGTGTCTTTTAGGAAAGTTTCTCACCAGAATCAAGGCATAGTTGAAACCAGTACTATATTCTCCCCCTTGGTATATTCAAAGAAAGCTCTTATTGTTTCCCTATCAGTTATACTTCATACAGGGGGCCCAGCATGGTGATTGTGCCCTTTCCCTAAGTTGCAGTCCACTTTTTAGAATTCCTGAGATACATATTTTAAAGGGTTTGTGAACCTACTGAAATTATATACAGTTTTGTCTGTGTGTTTCCTTTGCCTAAGAAAGGGTTTTCATAGCCTTAAAGAGGTCAAAGACTACAAATCAAGAATACAAAATTATAAATAAATTCTTTTCCAATTGTGAGATTCTTTACTATAAGACTTGAAGAGAAGCTTAAAGAAGAGGTCAGGAGTCTTGAATTGTTTCTCATTACCCTAAAAGAGACAGTTCCTGTATCTGAAAGACAAAGTTTATCTCACAGGTTAAAACACAAGACCTTGGGACTTTGTCAAATCATTTACGGTATTCTTTCAATTGCTAAATATTATCTGACTGTCAACTGTGTGTTAGGGATAATGCTAGGTACAAAAGACTAAGATGAACACAATAAATGCCTTCATAAACTTTACAGCCTAGTAGGTGAGACACAAGGGGAACGTGGTGGTGGGGGGTACTTTTTTTTTTTCAGAATAGCATCTGAGAATAAGGAAGTATCTTATTTTCATAATTAATAACCCATTTTTCACAATAACAACATATCACTGGTATGAGGCAGCACCTCCTCTCCTGAATACTTCTTTACTTGGTGTACAAGCAAGTGTATGTAAGATTCTATCTGAAATAGTCTATAAAAGTCCTCACTGTCCAGGTGAAGGAACACAGCCTTCCACTTAGGTATTCATTCCCCTCTTTGAAAACATCTACCGGCTGCACTTAGGATTTCTACCTTGAGTGTCACTCAGAGGTTATTGATACTCTTCTTAGGGTCTGTTAATACATTTATTTTTAGTGAATTAAAGTGTTAGGCAGATAGTTTTCATTCTGTAGAGGTACTGTGGGGGGTGGGGGGTGCAGGCAGCATTATATAATGGCTCTAGGGTCACCAGACTGAACTAGTTTGAAATTCATGGGTGAATTACTAGCCCTCTCTGAATCTCAGTTTCCTCATGGTAACATTATCTAGCTTATAGTTTTGTTATGAAAGTTTATGCAATTTTGCAATACAAATGATATTGTATTACTGACCTCCTTCCTGATGCTGAATTAAAAACTGCCTCCTCCTAACTTTCTCTCAATGCTCCTCTGGCACCTGAAACATTACATTCAAAAATAAATATGTTCCTATCCTCAAATTCCCTTCAAATATTTAAGAGACAAACAGTATCCTGTGTGGCTTGCTGGAAGCTTTCTTAATGACAACTCCAGACCTACTGAAATATAAGTACCAGACAGAAAGACTGAGTTCCATAGTTCTGAACCTTCTAGGTGGCCGGTCTCTAGAAGATTCTACCCCTGTGAAATGATGGTGAGGACAAATAACTGAGTCAAGTTGAGTTAACTGATCCTTGTTCAGTCACTGACTTATCTAGTTTGGGGTACTGTTGTAGCTCAGAATGGTGGTCTTAAAACTGCAGTACACATGCCTCTGAGGTACATAATGACTTTCCAAGGAGTGTCTGGATAGGAGAGTTTTAAGAAAACAAATGTGCAAATCCTTAACTTCTCTATATACTCTTTCCTAAAACTGCTGTCCCCAAGAACATATGTGCCCGTGATCCATAAGTTGTTTTTAGTCACTACCATTTTCAAAATCACCTCCCACTACAGAAAAAAAATGCACACTTCTCACCCTCCCGAGTCAACAATTTGAGTGTGTCTCACTTCTATGAGGAGTCCAGCAGAGGAAACAATCTCTGATTTCACCCAGGTTATTCACATTATCTCTCTAGACTTTGATCCAAGAACTTAAATTCAAAAGTGAGATCAGTCATGAGTTGTGTACTGACATGGTAATTTGAACTAAAAAAATGAAATCAGGCTTGATCTAACAGAAAGCAAGTCTGATTTTGCTGGATGGTCTGACCATAAGAACTGGGTTTTCCAATTAAATTACATAGGCTAATTTAATTTAATAGGCTAAGTCCAAAGTGCCAAAGTTTTGACAAAAAGAGACAGAAAAGTTCATGTAAACTAAACAACATGTCAGCAATCATCCTTTGTAACTATGTAAACTTGATATATAATTTCAGGAGTTAATTTCAAATGGGTAAGGAAGCACAAATTTTTTTCCTCAATTCTTCTATGGAATAGAATAATAAAAAATTTAGCCAAAGGAACTGGAAGCTTCTAAGTTGCAAAGGTAGTGTTAAACTTTATACCTCCCCGGTTGGCAATGAGGTTAGGGTGATAAAAATAGGACTAAGGAGTCCAGCCAGAAGAAGGTTGTGTCCCCTGAGTTAGGCACAATGATGAGCAATCCTTTCTGTTGTGCTGTGATGCCTACAACACTGAAGAGTTGTCAGAGGCATGCCAAAAGCCCCAGCCTCACTAAACCCTTCTATACCTGCTGACAAAGTGATTACAATGGACTGCCTGACAATTTTTTAGTTAGTCCATGCAGGCAGGCAGCTCAGCTTTTCAGTTGGTCCCTAGAGTTTATACCCCAACTAGGGGTGTAAGAGAAACAGGCATTCTAAATTCCTGAGTTTAATAGTTTCTTTTTATAAGTACCCAACACAACTTGATTTCATTTGGCATCAATCATGCCTGCTGAGTTCTTGGCTATTTATTAATTACTGCTGTAAAAGGATTATTCAACTCAGAACAGAGAAATTAAGAGGTATTGACAAGGGAGGAAGGCTAGATTCAGTCAAGATTCAAAAAAGATAGATTTAGTATTCTCCAAAAGTTAAGCCACAAAGGCACATACAAGGTGCTAACTGGGAAGCTTTGAGCTTTTGGTATTTTTCATAAGTATGTAGTCAGTCCTGCTAGGGAGATGGACTGTACATTCAGATCCAGAGACCTTTCTCCACTAGACACACTCATCTGCCCCAAAAGCCTGGGCTCAAAGTGAACAGGTTACTGTGTTACAAGGGATCAAAACTCAATTATTCCCAACCTGTGGAACTCATGAGGGGTACCTACGGTGAGGTACAAATGCCCTCAATTTACCTTGGGTTAACTGAGAAAAATGAGAAGACTAGCTATGTGACTGTGGGACTCAAGTTTCCTCACCCGGGAAATCAGGATGCCTTGTAGTGAAATTTAGGAAAACTCCAAATTGTACAAAAGCTAAGTTCCTTTCCCACTTCAGCACTTGCTGAGCTAATTAATTCACTCTCACTTTTCGTGTTTTCTATTTTTGCTTCCTGCACCCCTCTAGTTTTCTATTTTCTATCTATCACCTCAACCTGAAGTCTGGCCTTAAAGTTTAAAGTCTTTCACTTCATTTTGGCTGAGTTCGAATACTGGGGTGAAAAATGGCACTGCTTGATTAGCACCTAGAACAGATAAAAGAGTAAGCTCTGGTATGAGCAAAAGTCCTGAGATTCTTCATTTCTTTGTGTTGGTTAAAAAAGTGACTGGGCTTCTGTCTCACTATATCTTTTTTCTCAAACCACAAGACAAGGAGAAGGACTCCTCTCTCTCGACTGCATTCTGCTTTATCCTATGAGCTTCTTTCCTTCAATAATTGCCATTATTTACAAAGGGCTTACTTAATGTTTCACAACAGCACCAAGCCATTCATGTACATATCTCATGGCACCCTAACAACAGATTCTTGTATTATCTCCAATCTACATGTGAGAAAACTGAGATATTATTATAGCTTCTGGTAAGTATTATCATCTAGAGAAGAAAAAGTTGAGGCCCAGGGAGGTTACATGACTTGCTCAAGATACACAGCTTATAAATGGTAGATCTAAGTTATACAATCAGACCCTAGAGACCTCAGAAGTAAAACTGGACCTAAGAGGTAAGACTGGGTCCTCTGACCCCTGGTTCCCTAGTCAATAAGTAGCAATCATTTGAGTTTTCTAAAGTTCAATTTTTCACCTGAAAAATAGGAAAAACAATACTGATCAACAAAGTTTTTTAGTGAGATGGAAGATACCTGGCAAGTGCTTTTGTCAACTGTTGGGGGTAGGGTGGTGATGGTGGTGTTGAAGCCAGGTTAGGGTAGGATTAATATGGAAGGAGAAGGAAGTACAGACCAGAGTTTGCCACCAGACCCTCACAGCTGGCTCTTCCTCCTCAGATCTATTAAGGGGACTTTGAAAAAAGCTCCAGTATGGCCTATGATTACAGTGCCAAATTTAATCTCTTGAACCCTGCAGGCTATTTACCTTTTTACATTTTTACAGATGGCCACCCTTCCTGCATTCAGCAGCACCTGTGGGGGTGGTGGCCTGTGTTCATGGAGATGAGAGGCCAGCTCAGCTAGTAACCTACTATAGGGAGGTCCCTGAACAGAAGTAAAAGGTGGGCTCCTTAGCCTGCCAATGTCCCTCTGTTCCCAAGACTCCTTCTTCAGTATTGAATTCTTTGCTGCTGATATATTTAGAAAACAAGTTTCCAGTCTTTTTTTGCTTAAATTCAAAAAATAATGCTTTCCCTTTTAGTTGCCTTTTACTTTCTGCAGCAAAAAGGTATTGCTTCTATTAAAGAAAAAAAAAGATTCCACAGTGTTATTCACCAGGGGTAATCACCATTAACACACTGAAATACATCTGCCCATAATCCTTGTCTACATATATAAAATACATATTTATCTTTCATAAAATTGGCTCATACTTCAGAGGTTTGTTTTAATTTGCTTTTTCCAATCAACTATCAACCAAGAATTATTGAGAAATATACTTCTATAAGGCTATGATTTGTGATTGAATTGTATGGATTTAGCATAGCTAACACTGGATGTTTACTTCTACTTTTTCACTATTACCCACATCACTCTTGAAACACATCATTGTGGACGAATCATCCTTAATTATTTCCAAAGAAAAATTCAGAGGTGCATGCCTGTAATCACAGCGGCTGAGAAGGCTGAGATAAGAGGATCTTGAGTTCAAAGCCAGCCTCAACAAAGATGGTTAGGTGCTAAGCAATTCAGTGAGATGCTCTTTTTAAATAAAATACAAATTAGGGCTGGGGATGTGGCTCAGAGGTCGAGTTCCCATGAGTTCAATCCGGGTTAGTTTAAAAAAAAAAAAAATCCAGAAGAGAAACTCCTGGGTCAAAAGGCATGTTTGTGTGTATGTACACATATGTATATATGTATGTGTGTGTATGTATGTGTTTATGTGTGTATACATATATATGTGTATACACACATATGCATATATATATATATATATATATGTATACAGACTTAATTTTGAACAGACTTTTAAACAGACTTAATTTTGAGAACAACTTAAGATTTTACTAAAGAAATTGTAAAAGTGGGACAATGGGATTCCATACCCAGTTTACCCTATTATCTACAGGAAATGACTAAGATATTTTTAGTTTTTTTCTAATGTTCTTTTCTTTTCCTAATGTTCTTTTCTATTCCATAGCATACCACATTTAGTTATCATGATGTCTTAGGCCCCACCTGACTATAACAATTTCTTAGACTTTCCTATTTGTGACAATCATGATGGTTTTGAGGGCACTATATTGGTCAGATATTTTATAAGAATGTCTTTCAATCAGGATTTGTCTGATGTTTTTCTTGTGATTAGGTCATGGTTATGGGCTTTTGAAAGGCAAACTACAGAAGCAAAGTGCCATTATCATTAAAAATATCACGGGGTCAAGCTAAATATAACCTAGTATACTACTGAAACTGACCTTGACCAACCTGGTTGAGGTAGTGCTTGCCAGGTTTTTCCATGGTAAAGTTACTTTTTTATTCCCTTGCATTTCCACAGTACACTCTTCAGAAGGAAGCTACTATGAGCACCCTACACTGAAAGTGAGGAGCAATGTTCCCTCTCCTTGATGGTGGAGCATACACATAAATTATTTGAAATACTCTGAACATGATGTGTCTCTTCTCCTTTATCTAGTCTACATTTATATTTGTATGGACTCATGAATATTTATTTCATATTTTGGGTTATGATCTCAAACTATTTATTTTCTTGCACAAACTGTTGAGCTGTGGCTTTGGGGAGCTCTTTTTGTTGGCTCCTGCGTTCCCTTGACATATCCCCATCAATGTGGGTTTTGGTTTGCTTTTGAGTACTTCCTTACTTTATGGCACTACACGATCTTCCAGGCATAGCCTGAATATTTCCTGCCCTAGTTCTAGAATCAGGAATTTCTCTAAGGAACATAGGACATCTCTTTTTAAAGGCATTTGACACATTATTGTGAATATGCTCTCCAGAAATCTTCATATGCTGATTTACAATCATCATTCATACAGGTATGAGAATGCCCATTTCCCTCACACCTTGCCAATAAGACAGCATTTTCAAAATGCCAGTGGGAAGCTGACCTGGCATGAGAATGTGTGTGCGTACTACAAGTTTATGTATGCTTGTGTTCATGTCTCATCTGCTCCTTCCCTCTGAAATAACCTCTGCATTATGTGGCTTCCTGTTAAACTTGGAGAGGAAAATGCCACAGTAGCAATAAGTTTTTCCTTTTCTCCACCTTCATGCTGGCCTTTCCCAACCTCCTTTCCCTCCCATCACACAGCTGGATTTCACATCACTAAGGATATCCTGTGGTGAGGGCTGAAAAGAACCTTTCCCATATCCTCCAATGCAGCTGGGGAACTAGAAGGAGAAAATAGCCCAAAGGTTTACCTATCCTGTTTCCCACACCTTCAGGATAACACCTGACCCAGTTTCCTCATCTTCTCTTGGCAATGAATAATGGAAGCCAAATCTCTCTCAAGCAGTTTCCTTCTACTGAAATCTTAAATATAAGATTTAATAAAATGCTGGTCTTCAAATTTTCTGTTGCCTTAGCTGCTGCATCTTATTAAGTTACCAAAGGGAAAGGGAGAAAGGATCAATAAATACTCTCTTGACACTAATCTCTAATCACTATAAACAGTAGGGTGTGTGTGTGTGTGTGCGTGTGTGTGTGCGTGTGTGTGTGTGTGTGTGTGTGTGAGAGAGAGAGAGAGAGAGAGAAGCTCTAAAATCCCATTATGACCCTGAGAATAGGTGAAGCATAATGACCTAGTGCTAATTTTCATATGGTAGAGGGAGGAGTTAAAACCACCTGGGTTTGAGTCACAGTTCTGTCATGTACTAGCTGTGGGATCTGAGTTCTGTACTTTTATCTGAAAATGGAGGACAATTTAGTTAACTCCTTGGAAGAGTTGCCAAGAGGATTAAGTAAAATTAATGTATAGAGTGCTTGAGATATGTATAAAGAGCCTGGCATGGGACCTATCACACAGTAGGTGCCCAATATATTTTGTAGTTAGTAATATCACATAAGAAACCAAAGCTGAGGGAGGCTAACAGTCATACAATGAGTTGATGGTGGAGTGAGACTGCCTGCAAGTCAGAGTTTCAGTCTCCTGAAAACACCACCTTGCAACCTCCACTGTATCTCTAGGACTATTCATGGGGGTGGAGGTGGAAGCAGGGAGGGAAGGAGGGGGTTACCCATGGGTCAACATTGGTCACCCATGCACTGTAGATACCAGTCTGTCATTTGTTCAAGATTCTTTCTCAAACCTGTTCTCCTGGTGTTTGACAATGGGCCATGTGTTGATAACACAATAACAGTTCTCAAATACTGAATGCTTTCTGTACCAAGTACTGTGCTCAAAACCTTAAGAATACCATCTCCCTATCCCAGTGAGCCTCACAGTAAGTCCTTCTGACTCACCCTGCACAACCTTTCCCATGTTCGTCCATTTATTTTCTCCATTGCCATCAACATCTATCACTTGAACTATTATAGTTGTTCTAGACTGGTTTTCTTCTTTCTTTCCTTTTTCTCCCTCCCAGGACTGGGGATTGAACCCAGTGCCTCATGAATACCAGGCAAAATGCTCTATCACATCCTCAGCCCCTTTAAAAACATTTTTTGGCGGGGTTACACTTATTGAACCCAGGGATGTGTTACCACTGAGCTACAGCCCCAGCCCTTCATTTTTTTTTTATCAGACAGGGTCTCACTTAAGTTGATAAAGCTGGCCTCAAATTTGAGATCCTTCTGCCTCAGCCTCCCTACTAGCTAGGACTGCAGGTGTGTACCACTGTGCCTGGCTCCGACTTTTACTCTTAATTAACTATTGTATATTTACAAATTGCATTCACAGAATAGTATTTTTTAAATGTACAAAGGGTATGTCATTGCCCTACTTAAAAAATCCTTCCATGGCTTTCTATAACCCTATGGTCCACAAATTACTTGCTTTGGTCCCTGCTTGCCTCTCCAACCTGATTATGCCACCTTCCAGTCACAATGATTTTCTTTCTGTTCCTTAAGTTAAGCTGAGCTTGTGCCTACCTTAAGGCCTTTGTACTTGCTATTCTGTCTCAAAAACTCTTCCTTTCACATCTTGGAATGACTAATTCCTTAACATTTTGGTCTGAGTTATGAAGTCACTTTCTCAGAGGCTGTCTCTAACTGAGGAAACTAGAATAGCCACCCCACCCATCCCTGCACTATTACATCAGACTGTTGTACTGTCTTCTTTGCACTGACCACTATGTAAAATTTATTTTGAGGTGGTAAGAGTCTTTTACCATTTTGTTCCCCTTATATATCTCTCTAGTATGTGGTAATGCGCTTGAGCATATTAAGGCGTAAGCTCAGGAGTTGCCCAGGGACCAGCCTCGGTTGAATACAGTTAGACCCTGTCTCAAAAAACAAGCAAGTAGGTGATTAATCAAAACAACCCCATAAAGAATTAATGTTCTTAGAAACCTTCCCAGGTGAACTATGGCCTGTTTGCTGGTACTGAAGATTTTGCCCAGGAATCTCACTTCTACAGATGAACCCAGATTCCATTTCTTTTCTGATTTTCACTGTAATGATCTCATATATATAACAACTGGGCACCAGTTGTTAAAATGCTGTATCATAAACAATGGTTACTCCTGTGAACAGCTAGGCCTTAGTGGTAAAGGACAGGTGTTTGACATGCAGGGAATATTATTGTCACTAAGGACAAAGCAGAAACAAGCTCATGACCAACCTTCCCCAACATCTGAAGAATCATTCTGAAGAACCAGTTCATCCCCATGAGGAAATGTTCTCACAGGCTTTCCTATAAAACAGCTGCACAACTGGCAACTTGCAATGCTCTGCGATCTAGCTGTGAGCTGTTCTCAAAGCAGGCTTAGATGTCGTAACTTTAAGCCCTCTACCTCATACCCTGACATCTGACAGAGGGAAAGAGATGAGGATGGTATTAAGTCATCCAGGCCAAGGCGGAGGTGAAGGGGTGCTTAAATTCATTGCCCCCTCCACCCCACACTTTCCTTCTGATGACATGTCAGGTGAGGCTGATACAGATGTGGGAGAGTTGGGTTAGTAGTGTGGTCATTGTGACCAATAGTAGTTAGTAGTGTGGTCATTGTGACACAATTAAACTTTAGCACATGCTGGTGACCTTGAGTGAGACACCATTTTAAAGTTTCCACAGCTGTAAAAAGAGGATAATGACATAAATACTCACTAAATGGATGCTGTTATTTGCTAGATTCTGAACTAATCACTCAACCAAAATTTTACATTCAGTTTTCATAATACTATATACTAATAGCACTGGCACTCCATTTTACAGGTGAAGAAAACAAGGAGCAGAGAAATAAAGTGATATCTCAAAGTCCCACAGCTAGGTAGAGCTGGAACTACAACTAAGGCAAGTCCCTTATTTTAAACCCTAGACAGGAGACTATGTTGAGTGGAGGTCATTTGAGTGGAGTGTGTAAAGTCAAGTTGGATATATTTGTCCAGCCAGGCTATAGGTACTGCATCTTACAATTGATGAAAATATTAAATGAGACAATAGACAAAGTGAACATTGAAATTCAACTGTTTTTACATCATTACCATCCTGAAGTCAGTCACTTCTCTTTCACCTCACAGTGACTGAACTGAGCCCCTGCTAAATGCAAGTGACAATACACAAAGGTGAATCAAATAGAGTTGACCTTAAAGAACCTTGCATTCTAGCAAAGAATGTAGCCCATGTGCTGACAGAGAAAGAAGCGGTGGGTTCCACCTACAGTGTCAGAAATGACTTTATCACTCAGTGTTGACACATGGATTGTTATTTTCCAGAAATAAACAACAGGGCCAGGAGGGCATGCCAGGTGGAAGAAAAAGCTTGAGCAAACTCTTGCTTTTGTGAACAGTTGGTCATGGTCAGGGAGCTATGAAATGTTCAGAAGGGCTAGAGATAAAGTGTGAGAGGGTAGACTGAGAGAAGAGTGACTCATCAGCAGCTCATAATGCTAATCTTCATGGGTCATGTTTGAAGTGTCTCCTAAGATGGGGGATGTGGGTGGGAAAGAATAGATAAGAAGGGTGTCAGGGCTCCATATGGTGTCTTCCACACTGCCAGCTCTCCAAATTGTGAACAAGGGCTATGTTTAAAATATACAGGCTGTGTTCTGTGCAACACTCCCCAGGGCGGCACCAACAGATGTTTCAGGAAAAAAAAAAAAAAAAGAAAAAGAAAAACAAACATGCAGTGGTAACTCAATATAAAGCCTGTGTGAGGACAGGCTGGCATTAGGCTGCTTGAATGTGACTATCCCATCAGTACAGATCTGAGATTCAGCTTGGAAAAGTGATACATATGTTAATATGGTGACGCTGGGGGTCTGAAGTGAAGGGAAGCTAACTCCCAAGCAGAGCTTAGGGTTCCCTCTTTGCCAAAGCCAGTCTCATTGTCCAATTTAAGACCCATGCTAGGGACAGTGAGAGTTCTGAAATGGTAAAACAGGAACACATGGAGGTGTCTTAGAGTATAATTCAAGCATCTCTGCCAGCACATCATCTCTGAGATGAGGGTAACTGTGGAGTAGATGTCTGTAAAAGGGAAGGGAGGGTCCCTGTTCTACTGCCTGGTTCCCTGCCTGTTTCCTACTCAGTCCTATCCCTCCCCTTGCAATTAACAGTCTTGTTATGTCTCCCCAGGAAATGGAAAAGAAACCTATCCCCAACTATACTCTATCACAATATTCTAAAAGTTCATGATGCAGTCAACAGGTCTATAGACTATAGAAATCTGCCCCTACTGGGAAGAAGGTTGTCGTAGACAGCCAAGGAGATGAATACAACATCCAATTTACTTTCAGCCAATCTTACCAGAGGCTCTTTTTGGATGGTAGGTCAGTACTACCAGATGAGTGAGGGCACTAGTCTGGTCATCACTAGATAACCCCAAAACACATGAATACCCCAAACAGCAGAGCAAAATTTGAGAGGGGGAGGAACTGAACACTGCAATTTTCCATCCTTTGCATGTCATACTCAATCTCAAGACTAAAGAAAGCCCACTGTCTGAACTCAACTTCTATAGTGGAGGAACTAACAGATAACCAAAATGAGAGCATGTGAAAAATAGTTAAGGCCTTAACCAACTTTCAAAAGATCTTCTCCCAAACACTTTGAGTCTAAAGTCCCTATTAAAGTTGTTTAATCTAAGGTACTATACTTAAAAGGTTCCTTCTTTGAAGCCCTAAAGTTAAAAAAAATCAGCATATATTATAAGATGAGAGCAGGCCACCGGACCACTATAAGCCACTTGAGCACAGAAGAGTTACTTGAATGAGCCAGCTGTCATCTTACACGTTGATAGGATGAGGGGGTAGAATGGTAGGCTTTGCTAGGGAAAGAAAATTGATACTCTTTAAAGGATCAGAACTGGAGTGTTAAGTACAAGGGGCTGAAAGGAGCAGATAAGGGTTATTAAAGACACAGTATGTCCCTCCTCCCAGTTTTTCCTGAAACCAGCTCTCTGTAACATCCAAATGACATAATCCTACCAATATCATTTCTCCTATATGCAGAAGAACCTGTTGGTGTCATAACATTTATTTATGATACCCGGAAAGCCACTGCTCTCTACTGGTCCAATTACAGGGTCCAGTCAGAGAGGACAACCCAAGTATCCCAAAGGACATCAGGGGAATATGTTCCCAAAAATCAAGTAAGGTCTAATCAGCATTTAAGATTGCCTAACTGATAGGTATCTGTCAACAATTTGAATGTCAGGGATACCTGATGTCAAAACTCTCAACCCTGCCTTTCAGAGAGAAAGAAGCAGGAAGTGCATGAGAAATCAAAGTCTGAATATAGTACTTCCACTTATCAAGTGGATTCTCCTGGGCAAAACTTATTCTGGTGAGCCTCAGTTTCCTTACTTTGAAACCCAGGTTATGAATGTAAAAGTACATAACACATGGGAAATGCTAACAAGTGTTTGTTTTTCTCATGCAAGACAGTGCCCCCGACACACTAGACTTTTACTACATATTGTTCTGTTCCCTTCTTCCTCCTTGGATTGAATGAATTTTAAGGCTCTCACATTTTGAATTCTAATCAAATTCAAGTTTACAAAACAATAAATATATCAGATGGCTTTTACACTAGCATGAGAAGTTAAAACAAAGTACATAAATCTTTACCTTTCCCAACCCACTCACTACTTGAAACATTACATTGCAATATTCACTGAGCCTAGCAAAAAAGGGTAGGAGGGAGAGAATGATAACAAAATAAATATTTCAGCCTACCACTCTGGGGAAAAGATGAGAAAATTCTTTTGAGAATTGCTTTTAAATTAAAAATCATTTTTCTGTAAGGCAACAAAGGCATTCCTCTATAATAGCTATTTTAGGAATCTTGGCTGAAATATATGCAAGAAATAAAAAAAGAAGATACAAAGAAGAGTGACAATTTTGTGCATAGTAGTTTAAGTAAAGCCTATGTTATTACCTGTTTCATGTTCAAATGGAGCAAAGGTTCTTTCTTTCCCAAACTGCTTCACTAGCTCTCTCTCCTGCGTCTGATTTCTGACAATGCTGGAACCAATGCCTCTAAAGGCTAACCATATACCTCTTCTTGCCCACTGAACAGGATGGGAAGATCAAACCTTGGAAATGGTGTCAAGCTAACGGTGAGGGTCTAGCAACTAATAGTGGGAGCTACAGGTCGATATGAAAGGCAAGATGATCACTCACTTAGCTCATTTTAATTGGCGTGAATGGTCACAACATGGTTTTAAGGGACTAGGGCTCAAAACAAGACCCTCAAAGTAGACCTAGCACAGGAATTTAAGAACTATCTGGAAGAAGAGAGTCGAATGACTCCATGAATCTGATATAACTTCTTACTAGAGGCTACATTTTCTTTCACTCCAATTGCACCTTCCCTCCTCTCTGTAA
Source organism: Glaucomys volans (assembly GCA_020662805.1). Taxonomy (NCBI): domain Eukaryota; kingdom Metazoa; phylum Chordata; class Mammalia; order Rodentia; family Sciuridae; genus Glaucomys; species Glaucomys volans. The sequence goes on from JAJEJO010001705.1 coordinate 231,642, forward strand.
GGAACAGTAATGGCACTGAAATCCATAGATAATCCTTAAATCTCTGTGTCAGCTCTAGTTCTAAATTCCTCCTTCACAATGACAGTTTTAACAACTGTTAAGTCATAACAAGACCTCTCTTGCTCTAATAAACAGTACCGATATCCTTTCTTTTTCCCTTCCCAAATCATAACCAGCCTTAAACTATACATTTTCCATAAAGACTGCGTGGATTACTCCAGCCTTCAAGTACACATACCCTCAGGCTCACTGAATAAGGATCCTGCTTGGGGGCAAAGGGGAACTCAGTGGTTAACTATTCATAGGGTAGAAGAACTGTAGGACTGGTGAGACCAGACAAATTAGAAAGCAGCTCGATCAAGAGAATATATACAAACACTTACCATAGTGGCAAGTTTGGCATCAAAACTGGCAAAGAATTGCGAAGTGGCAGCCTTGAGAAGTGAGTCATGTGCACAGACAGGATAATAATTCAATGCAACGACTAGGAAGTGGAATGCAACATGAGGAGTTCTAAATGGCGGCTGTGAACAGTGGTAAACACTGGAAGCCTCTTTATAAAGTCCTGGCTTTGTGGTTTTAGATGAAGTGAGAAGGTTCAAGAGAGTTGCACAAGATTGGGCAAGAAGCACTTAATGTGAAATTAATTTGCCTGGCATTGACCACCCACTCTCACAGGGTTCTCATGGTGATATTAACCTGGTATGGATACCTGGCTTTCCTCCTCTAGACAGTGAGCTGCTGCTTGAAGGTATCTTTATTCATCACTTGCAGCCCTGGCTGGCTATGCATCTAAGAAGATATGTGGAACGAAGATGCAAGGGATCTGCATTTTCCTCTATTTCAATCACCTTCCCCTTGGTGAAGATATACCTAAAAGTTAAAAAAAAAAAAAAAACAAAAAAAAAAAAAAAAAGTGGGCAACAGTCTAGGTCCCCAGGTGGTAGGGCCATGATACAATGGATGATTAACTCTAGTTGTATCTAGGATGATCCTAAGGATATGCCATTTCTGCTCATGGTGATAAAACAGACACTGAAAAAAATCTACTGTTAGCTGCCCTGTGTTTATTGTCTTTGTTTTTGTCTTGCTATGTGCTTTCACTGGTGCCATTTAAGAACTCTGAGTTTACCACAAATCTCTGCTGATTATACTTCCAAACACACTGGACCAAGGTGACAGAAGGTATGAGAGCAATCTTCAGAGCCACTCCTCCAGCTGCCTGCCAGATGCTCAGAGACCCATCATCTCACTTTGCTGGAACTGAGCCTTGCTTCCTCCTCCAGTCCCAATGCCAGCCAGCATAGCTTTCCCAGAGGTCGGTCACAAATTCACATCAAGGAACAAGTAGCAATTACAAATTGAGTGCCTGCTGGGAATATTTTTCCAGTGTCAAGCAACCATTAAAAGCACTTAAGGAAATCACAAAAGGGAGGTGGGAGAAAACTTCAAGAGCTATAAGATGGGGAGGGTAGAAAGCAACTGCCCATCTCCTATCTTGGAGGGAAAAACTTGACTTAAAAGCAATGTTGGTTCTAAAGAATGGATCAGCCTTTGGGGAACTGAAGAATACTCTATCTTCCAACCACCTGGGAAATCATTTGCTAACACAAACAGAGTAAAATGACATTTCAAGCAACTATATATTTTAAAAAATTTGTTCAATGTGCATTCATTATCATCAGTACTTATAGTTTTTTTTTTGTAAAATAGTTTTTAGTTGTAGATGGACACAATACCTTTTATTTGTTTGTTTCTATGTGGTGCTGAGGATCGAACCCAGTGCCTCACACATGCTAGGCAAGTGCTCTACCACTGAGCCACAACCCAGCCCTTATAATTTCTTCTTATCTGATTAAGACTCATCACTATGAAGAAGGCATTTTGATTGCATTTTACAGATGTGGAAATAGGTTCAGAGAAGTGAATGACTTGATCATTCCTAAAGTCATTTGACCAGCTGCAAAACCCATGTTTTTACAGTTAAAAAAGGCTGGAGTGATTGTGAGTCATTTCCAGCTCTGCATCCCTCTGATTTGGTAATTAGTAGGAGTGTGGAGGTTCTGCAGTATGTGGTAGCTTTTTTGGTCCACGTGATATAAAGAAGCACCAACCCACCTATCTTAGTTGGATTAATGCAATCTTTTTGATGGATCTGTCTTCAATCTTCTGGTTGTTAATAACCATTTAAAAGAAAAGGACTGGGAATAGAGGTAAGGAAGGTCACTTTCCTCTCTGAGTTCTAGGATCCTCATTTGTAAAATGGGTCCAATAAAACCTTTTAACAGAGTAGTTGTGAACACTAAAATATAGTAAACCTTATTAAAGTCTTTAACGGTATATCTAGCAAAAGATGAATACTTTATAAATAACAGATATTACCGTAACTTCTCTTTTATTTCAGATTAGCAGTTTTAGAAAATCCATAGGTTTGGCATCACCTTGTTCTCATTCAGTTCCAGGTGCTATTTATAGTTGAAAAAAAATTTCAAGTCTTGAGTTTGTTTCATAGCTAAGAATGACAACAGAAGGAGGACAACAAAAGCCAACAACTTGGATCCAGGAAACAGAACACCACATTCTCTTTGGGGCTGGTCCTGTTCCATATGGTTCAGTCACCTAGAGAAGACTATAAGCAGAGCTATTTAGAGACTAGAAACTGTACTATATACACAGATGACAGGGAGCCTTGAATTAAGTTTTAGGGGGCCAAAGATAGATACAGGATGAATTAATGCAAATGGTTCCACTTCTAGTTATATAGTCCCCTGAAGGCACATTTGCTAGGAACTCAAAATGGGCAACTCTAAAATGGGCTAGTTCACTGCACAGATAGCAGTGAACTGAAGGAGAATCAGGCTGCTATTATTTGTTGTCTCTGCTCCTCACTATAAAGGCTAATCTTGACACCAATAGGGTAGAGCAGAGATTTTTCTTGGGTTTTGGTCTCAGGCAATTCTGTCACAAAGCTGTTTCTGGTGGTAAGCTACATCCGCGTCCTGGTGCCCTGGCCACAGAAACCTGAAGCCAGCACTGCAGGAGGCAACTTCTATTTGCATTCTCACTTCATCCTTTTCAAACAGGCTTTCCAGTTTGAAGGAAGACTAACCCGGCGCAGGGCAAAGATAAAATATGCTTCAAATCACTGCTCCTGAGGAAATGGTGAACTGCAGAGCACAGTGCCCAGACACAGTGCTTTGAATGGTCTTGCCTCTTGCTGTTTTCTTTTAGAGGATACAGCAGGCATCACTGCTATATGAATTCACAAAATTGGAGAATATATGACTCAGAGATTCAATACAGAGTTGGAGTCATTTGCATTTTAACTAACCCCCCCCAAACATTATATTTGTTTCTATAAAATTTCCTGTAAACTAGTAATCTTTTCAGTATAGGTCAAGCATTAGGAACTTCCTAGCAGGAATTAAAAATGTCTTTAAGGTTATTGTACCAGTTTCATACAGGCTTATACTTCCAGATAGACTTGGCAAAACTAGTTCTTCCAAGTGTGTCTTTCCTATATTGACATAAAAGTTAGGTGATGCACTATATAAAAACTAAGGCTTGAGACACTCAAAGAGGGAAAGGCACCCCCTATGAAACAGGAAAGGAGACACTACAGATAATGAAATTCTACAAATTAGGTTTTTGATAGATTTTCAGCAGTAAAAACCTGGTGATAGCTAAAATCACTTAAAAATACAGACACATTTTAGTTCTCTTCCAAGTCAAATTTCAGAAAGGATTTTGGCCTTTGGGAGCAGGGGGGAGATTGGAAGCAAAACAAACACTTCTAGACCCCTTAACATATGAGCTTACTGTATATACATATGTATATAAGTACACACATACACATACTCATTCTAGATTCAGTTTGCAACCACTATTCCTGCTTTGATTTGTGCTGTAATTACTGAGTCAGTGATTTTAAACTGAGCAACCAATTTTTATTAAGGGATAACTCCTGCATATTTAAAAGACTCAGCTGAAATAGGTATGATATAAACATGTAGTATTTCATAGAAATTTAAGACACTCTCATATTCTGTAAACTACCACCCCTCCTTTTTAATTTCCAGAATCCTTGAATGAGGACTCATAATATTAGGTCTCACAAGTTGTCTTCTAAGTACCCTTTAACTGCTGAGATCCCAAGACTATGAAAGAATATGCTTGGCATATATAAATATAACATACCAAGAATCCCCTATAGATTGTCTGAATGTCTACATATGGCCATAGAGATGTTTTTTGAAACCCAAGGCCATTTATTGGACAGTTGAGTACCCTAGCCACTCTCCACAACCCACAATTGATAGTGTCAGAGTCCGACTACTACCATCTTTGATGGCATAGGCCAACACTCACCACGAAGACCAATCTCATAATTAGACTCAATCCCAGCACATTCTGCCCCCAAGTGGACCTCTGTCTCACTCTTTACCCTAAACACTTTAGGTTATGTCACTGTTGGCTGATGGAGAAGGTGAAAGTTACACTGAGCTTATCTGCAACTTTTTTGCCTGTGTACATGAAGGCAAGAGCATTTTGGTGTGCCCTAAACCTGGATCCCTAAAGCAGAAGAATTTTTCCTTCTAACACAAAAATCTTCATACAATGTGTGGCTATTAAGTAGCCCAAACCATTCACAAAGAAACCTGCTTGCACAGGTTTGCTAATATGCACAGCAAAATACTTTCAATGTGCTCTTCCAGGAAAGGCCTCGCCTCTCATTTCAGGCACACCATTCATTCTGACCAAAACATTCTATCTGCTACATGAATGCAAGAACATATGCATACACACAGGGCGTCCCTCATTTCCTCTGGAGTAATGAGAGCCTGGGCAATACTTGAAGCACTCATTTTCTAACATAAATTAGAATGGAGCATTGAAAATGCCAGTGACATCTGCACAGAAACAAAATGCATTCATTATAGTTGGTGCTATTACAATGAAAGGAAATGCATTCATAATAGCAGGACATTTAAAATAATGTGTTGCTGGATTCTGTGTCCATAAAAGCAATAATGAAGAAAGAAGAGTGGGTCATGTAAATTAAAAGGAGTAACAGGGCATGGGGTAGCTTCAAGGGCTCTGGGCAATGTCAGTGAGATGGCACATTCCTGGATCCACAGGGAGAATTTTGATTGTTAAAAGGCAGAAGCAGCAAGAACAACATCAAATTGGCATTGTGAAGAACTGTGGTTTGAACCCTATCTCTGCTATAGGCTAGTTTTGTGATGCAGGGAAAATTGTCAATATATGCCTATATATCTCAGATCTGTTACTTGGATACATCTATAAAATGAGAACTTACCCCCAGGACTGAAGGAGAAGGAAATGTGAGACCATATATAAAGTTCTTAGTCAGATGTACAACAGGCATATATGTAAAATCAATAATAACTTTTGTTTTGTTATCACTAAAATGGCTCTGTGATTTAAGAATAGCCTAGTTCTCCAGATGTGTTTCTTCTATAAAGTGGAGCTAATAAAACTTGCTCTTCCCATCTCACAAGCTTATTGTAAGGAAATGATATGTGTGATGGATACTACTGAGTGGTTGACTCAGGAGTAACCCCAACTTATTTTCCTGGCTACCTCCTGCTACGGAGGGTAGAAGAAGGGCAAATATTTGTGTACCCAGGCTACACTGCAGTTAGGGGTGGCCACGTAGTTCAATTCAAGAATGAGAGGAAGTTTTCCAGTTTGGTATTGATGGGGTTGAGGGTTTCTTGGCAAAGTGCTTACTTTTCTATTAACAAAGACATGGTCCTTCTTTTGATCCCCTCTTTATGCTTGAACATGGATATAATATCCAATGCTGCAGCCCCTTTTCAATCATAAGGTAAGTAGCCCAGGAAATCTTAAGAGAATCACACCAGCCCTGACAGCATGAGCCATTGAACATAGCCAGCAGACACCTTCCTCCAAATTTATTCTGTGAAACAAATCAACCTTTATATGCTTAAGCTACTGTTACCAATTTTCTGTTACTGAAAACTGAATATAATTTTAACTGACACAATGCATACGTACTCTGGAGAATTAAAAGTCCTATATATATTAAGTATGTGATCTTTTCTCTGCCAAGAAATTTGCTCCCTTGGATTCAAATGGCTAATTTATATATGCCCTTTAAGACTGAGATTTAGCAGTATCTCCTTTAGGAAGTATCTTCCACTGTATTAGCATTCTCCCTACCCCCCTGGATTTCTCAGAGAATGCCATAAACATCTCTACCAGTACATGCTATATTGTTTTGTAATTATTCATTTGTCTCTTTACTCTACTAGATGGTTAAAATGTCTCAAAAGCAAAGATTCTTATTTTAAAGATTCTTATTTCAAAACATTTTCTACCACTTGACATAAAACCTGGCATACAGTAGATAAACCATTAAAATTTTGTTGAAATACTGAATAAACCAATAAAAGAATTATCTGAAAGGTCATAGAGTTAATGATAGCCAGTGTAACCTCATTATTCAGTTTCATTTTTGAAACATGGCAAACAGCTTTCTAATTCCTATTATTACTTTCAGGGACCCTAGGTTGGGAAAGCATAGGTCTTTTCTATTAAAATAGTTTTATCATTTTAAAAGTTATTCCATTTGATCCCTATTTGCATTCACTACTCCTACTCCCCCAATTACTTCATACCATATATTCAGTCTTTATACTCATCCATACAAAAATAATTCTTTTGTTATTATTTTACAATTTTTGTTTTCTTTTTTGTTGTTTCATGATGATCAAAGACATCTTGGGAAACCCACTTGACACCAAAACAAATGCTCACATCATCCAGGAGCTCCTTTCTGAGTTGTCTGAATTCCAATATGACAGGAAACCTGGAGGCTTCTTAATGATGAGACCACATCTGGGTCCTGACCATCTCTGCTGCAGTGAGCAGTAACTGAGACGAGGGACATTCATCAAAAAAGAAAAAAATGTCTAAAAGGTGAAGCAGTCTGATGTGGGTCTGAACTCTACGCCATTTTCTGAAATGCTATCCACATACATTTTTGTTTGGTTGATACCTGTGTTCAGCCAGGTTTCAAGCTCAATATATACTACTTATTTGCACACCAAATCTGCAGCAGGTCCCTTTCCCCAGCCCTTTTTTTTACCATTGTTCCCTGTTTGATTTTCTAAAAATCTGAAATTATTTTGTTCATTTAGTGGTTTATTCATTTTTTTTTCTATTTCTTCCCAGTAGAATAAAACAGACTTAAATAACTTCTGAAGGTAAATGAGCTGTACAAGGTGACAGATGGGTGTGATCAAGTGAATCTAAGTGAATCTACCCCAAACCAGGTTCTTTCCACAAGCCACAAAATAGGGTTTACAAAGTTATTTATTTATTTAAAAAATCAAATGGGTGCCCCTTATGTTCTAAAGCATACAGGGTTTGTAAATGAGAATTTTTCACCTCGTGACACCCATTTCCTAGTGAGGAAGAAAGAAAATAATGAGTTAAAATACATGACTTCTTTTCATGTGGTGATAAGGATATGCAGAAAACTGAAGCAGAGTAAGAAATAAAGGTCTCAAGGAGTAATATTTCAGCAGAGGCCTGGGTGAAGTAAGAGAACAGGTCACATGAAGATCTGGAGATGACCACTCAGGCAGAAGGGCCCTGACAACAGAGGCAAGAGCAAAAAGTCCCTGATGTAAGCAAGAATTCCATCTCTGCATGAAGAAGAATAAGAAAGCAATGTGGTTCATGTGAGCAACGGGGTGAGCAGCCAGCATGAGGACACAAAGGGAGATGGGAGCTCATCTACCATGGCTTTATAGGCCCTCTCTCCCCTGGGTATTTCTGAAGCAAATTTTGACATGATATAATTCATAATTTAAGAATTACATGATCTTCTTTACATCCTGAAAATTCGTTCCCTTGAGCTTCTATGTGAGAAATGGAATGGGAGTGGGGGTGGTGGGAAGGATGAGTAAGAGTGGCAACAGGCAAAGGCTGTAGGATCCTTGGAGAGAAATGACATAGCTTGGACAAGGGTGGAGGGATGGAGATGGTGGGAAGTATTTCTAGCAGATTGACTGGAGTATGAAAAACTGAGTGAAGATGATGAGAGTGCCTGCTGGATTGGGGTCTGAGACAGGATGATGCCATTTACTAAGAAGCAAAGTCAAGGATGAGGGCATTTTGGAAAGGGGGAGAAAACAAGGGCTGTGTTTTGAGCAAACGAAGTGATGAGAGCAAAGACATGGAATATAGAACAAGGTGGTCTTCTTTAAGTCCTGACTTCCAGTTCTAACTAGGCAACCCTGGACAAGTCATTTACTCTCCTTCAATAACCTCCTCTACCTAATATAGAGAATAGCAAAATCACCTCTCAGGACTCACAGAGTAAGGAAAGAAATATCTTTGTTTATCTCTGAATTATAAAGGTGCTGAATCAAGGTCAATTTTCTTGTTTCCTTGGTCATTTCTGATAAATGATTGTTTAAATCACTAATATTTGAATCTCAGCTGTAAACACAATTACATCTTCACAATTACCATTATAAAAATACCTAACTTTATATAATACAATCCTTTTTCACCTCCAGAATATCTTTTTATTTGTGGAGGGGGGTGACTTCTCACTAGAATTAAATTCTACCAGAGAAATGAGCTCATCTGACTTTTTTACTGTGTATCCTTAGTACCAAGTGCTGTGTTTAGGTGCTTCATATGAGCTGCAAATGAATAAAAAGAAAGAGGGCAGTGTGCATTCATTCAATAAAACCACTCTGCTGGCCTTGAATTTCTTTACAGGTATGTGTGGGGGTGGTGTTAACAGGCTCTGCGTATACTTAAGGGTGTTGAGGCTGGTGTTGGGAGGCTATGTAGAGTTGAAGAAAGAGTCAAGACCTGGCCCAGTCACTTGCAACATGGATGAGAATTAGAATATATCCCTTTATCACTCTAAGCTTGTTTCATCATTTGTATAGTCAAAACTATTTCAGAGGATCAGTGTACAATTAAATGAGACAATGATGGTACAGAGTAAAAATTTAGTTTTTCTCTGCCTGGTCCTGAAATCTGTAAAAAGAGGAAGTAAACCAGGAGCCCCAGAATGTGGTCTAATACTTTACACACTTCTAGCAGTCATCTTAGCATTTGCTATGATTCTGCAGGTAGATAATCTCTAGCTGCTGTGTGAAGAAGTCTAGCCCACAGGCCAAGTTTGAAGACCTGAGTATGTTTTCAAAACACTGAGGATGAGTCTACCTTGCAAGAATATTAGAGATTTATTTGTTTTTTTCAAACTTATATCAACTTACATTAAATGGCTGATGATATTCCACAGAGATAAGATCATAAATCTACTTTAAAGAACTTTAGGTGCTGATTCTGCCACCAATGTACTTTCTCTGGTCTCATCAAAACTAGAGAATTCAAAGTCATCAAAAATCTGTGATCCCCAGGCCTGCTGGAGACACTTTTGATGACATCATCCCTTGCAGTTACTTGACTGCTCAAACACCTCTAACTCATATATTTAATTTATTGTACTGATTAATTTGTTCATTTAATAAACATCAAGTAAGTGCCAACTGCATGTCCAGCCTTAGTAAAGGAGTCAACAGACACTAGGTGGTTATTAAATGTTATGCATTGTAGGTCATTCAGTCCTCACTTCATTCCACAAGCACTGATTATTTCCATTCTTCAGATAAGAAAATGGATGCTGAAAAAACTGTCTACATAACTCCTAATAAATAGTGGGGTTAGTATCCTAATCGAGGTTTCTCTGATGCCAAATCCCATGCTGTTTGTCACTATACTCTAGCAAGTAGGTCCTGAGCATGTATTTGGTACCTATCGGGGGTTTAGATACTTTCATAAATTAAGAAAAGACGAGGTTAGACTATGACATTTCTCAGGGGAAAGAGACAGGTTTACATGAAAGATATGAATGGACTGGGCTAGAGAGAGGCTTGGCACAGTCCCCAACTAAGTCCCCACCTGGTCACTGTCATGGAGAAATGTGGATCCAGTGTTGACAGAACTTTTTCAAAGAAGGTGAAAGATTTGTTTTGTGATGTGCAGTCTTTGAATTTTTAAATGTTGCTCAGAAATTTAACACTGAAAAACAAAACAAAAGCCACACATATACACTTTAACAAAACACCTCCTTTGGTTAGATTTGACTGATAACTTAGCAGTTTGCAATATTTAAATTCAACTATTTTATAATCTTATTACCATATTAACTCTCCACAGTCTTCAGAATTTGAAAGTCTTTTGTCTGACAGAAAAGTATTTTTGAGTATTTGATAAGTTTTATTATAAGAATTAAATGCATTACTAAAAATGACAAATGAGGTTGTGATGCGAGAAAACCCGTTAACATAAACTCTACCCTAAACAAAGACGCTTGGCATTTTTGTTAACAAATAAAAATCCACTGCAGCCTAATGTCATTTCCCATTAATTTTTTTGTAATACTGTAAACAGTGTGTAGACCTTATTTCTATTTTCATGAATCCTCTTGGGAGCTGAGAATCAAGAGTTAGAAATTACTGGATTAAGTAAACAGTCTCTGATTTAGTGACAGATAGGCATTGCAGGAAAAAGGCAGAATCTGGAGTCAGATAGAAATAGGTGGAAGCCCACCTAGCCCTTAACTTACTAGCTAGATGACCTTCAATGCATTACTTAGCTTCTTTTATTCATTTGCAAAATGAGAATAATCCCACCTATCTTGTAGGACTGAATAGGAGTAAATTAAATCATGTATGCAAGCTACTTTGTAGGGTGTCTGCCACTTAGCAGCGGATTAAATAATGAGACTTCTTTAAACTCTGCTCTGTAGTCTACACTCAAAGTCTGAATCTATGTTAAACAGTCTCTTTGGGTCACCTACAATTAAATCTGAGTTTTAAATCCTTATTCCTCACCTAAATTCCCTATTTTGCCTTTTCTCTGACGGGTCCTGAGCAGTATTCCCTCTTGCCAAAGCTCAATAAATACAATTCAGTGAATGCTATACTGCAGCACAGAGCTGCGAGCAGCCTTAGAGATAGCCTATGGTTTTAGAGAGAAGCCTTCCTACTGTGTGATTAAAATTTCCACTGTAGCTACCACTTGATGGTCAGCTGTCACCTGAATGAATAGTTTCTTAGGGCCAGAAACCATCAGGAGCCTACAAAATCATGACTATAGGCAGCACTTAATGTTTTAGTCAGCTTTTTGTTGCTGTGACCAAATTGTTCTGATAAGAACAATTTAGAAAAGGAAGTTTAGTTTGGCTCACTGTTTCAGAGATTCAGTCAATGGTTGGCACTCCCTTGCTCTGGGCCCAAGTGAGGCAGAACACCATGGGAAAAGGACATGGTGGAAGAAAGGAGCTTAGAGGATGGCAACCAGGAAGCAGGGAAGAGTGCTCTACTCAGCAGGGACAAAATATAAACTCCAAAGGCATATCCTCACTGATGGATCTACTCTAGTCACACCCTACCTGCCTACAGTTACTATCCAGTTAATCCATATCAGTGGATTAATTTACTGATTAGGTGAAAGCTCTCCTAACCCAATCATTTCACCTCTGAACCATCTTGCACTGTCTCACACACAAGCTTTTTGGGGACACCGCACATCTAAACTACAACAGTGATTGTCTATGTGCTAGTCCTGTTAGAGAAGATCACATATCTGTGCCATTATCTGCATTGTGTAAATGCAAAATGTGCAGTTCACAGAGGTAATTTCCCAAGGTTGTATCCATTAGAGACTAGTTAATGCAGTATCTAACTATTTGACTTTTGAATCCATGTTTAACTTCAAAGCTGGTGGTGTTTCCATTACATCAAGTTGCCCTTCTTTAAGTAATATATCTGTGGTGGCAGATTTTTTAATATATATGGATAATCTTCTTTCCCAAAGACAGAACATTAGGAGAATAATGCTCTTTGCCTCATTCCCACAACAGCCCAGAGACATAGGAAAGGCAAAGAAAAATAAATGGCAATACCCCCCACCCCCTCTCCTTAATTCTCCCTCCTGGGATAAAGCAGCAGCACTGAAGATTATCTACTACAGATTCAACCTGTAACTGTCAGAGGAGGTGACCATGTATATTGACAAGTCTGGTCTTTGTTCTTGTCCATATCCAAGTAAAGATGATCTTCAGTTAAATCACATTTATGATTCATGTTTTTATTCCCATTATCACAATGTAACTAAAGGAAGCGCCCAGATAACAGCCCATTTAACACCATCATTATGATTAAAATAGTTCTCACTTAAAAATGAATAAAATGAAAGCTCCTCTATCTTATGTGGGAGCCATTACAGCACACACATTGATGCAGACACATACACCGACAGCCTTTTAATACATCTTCATTCAGGGAACTCCAAGTGGTTGATGACAGCCTAAGTGTTAGAGCTGGAGAACCAGAAACTCTGTGTTTGAGTAATGTCTAAAGCCATGACTTGACATAGGTAAGCAGGCATCAAAGGAGCTTTTCTTTAGTACCTCATGTTACCTGCTAAGTAAAAAGCAATCTTTGTTCCCATCTCTAACATAATTTACTAAAAACTGAACTCATTTGTACAGTGCTAAATATTCATAAAATCATTCATGTGCACATCATAAGACCCCAAGGAAGTTGAGGAGGCACAAATCAGGACTATTTTGCAAATCAAAAAACAGACGCTCTAAGAAGTTGGAATTTATTCCTGGTCTCTGAATTATTAAGAGATGGAACTAAACCAGTGACTCCAAATTCATGGCTTTTCTCATGTACTCTGATCTATAAGAGGCAAGAGCCAATGAGAAGCAGGAGTAGGGGTTGTAGGCTGGTTGGATGGTTACTATTTTTCTGTGAAATGCTAAGCCTGCAAGAATCGGAATTTGTTCTGGGATGGACACTGAATGTGGGTACCCTGATGTCTATTGAAAAAAAAAAGTGTGTTAGATTAATCTAAATTGTCATCTTAGACTGTTTATCTTAGCCTCTTTAGGGCAGCACAGCAGAATACCTTTCAATTTTGCCGTCCTTTCCCAATTTATCCTTCTTTCTAATGTATTTCCCACCTTGGAGAGGAGAAGCCCTAAAAAAACAACACTTCCACTTTCCACTCCCATTTCGTTTTTTAATGTAGCTGACTAGTCTAGCTATGACCTCCTAACTCAAGAGCAGCTAATTAACAGACAGATGAACTGATGGATTTCCTTTTGAGACAGTGATGAAGTAATGGGAATCTTACATCAGAAAACTCCTATGGAACTGGAGTCAAAGGGTATCCAGGCAAGTTGAAATTACACTGGCAAAAGAGGAGAGAGATAAACAGAGGAAGCTGCAGGAGAGAAGAGTAAGGCAAGAAAGAGGAAAAGACCAAAAGGAGAGAGACATACATATGCAACACCCAAAAGAACATTCTCTGGTCCTAACCATCCCTCACTCCTACCTCCACCAGGCACTTACTTTGATTGAGTCCTGTGAAATGCAACATGTCTATTCTATAACCCCATGCCCCAAGTCATCTGAACATTTGGGTGGATTTCTGTTTCTTACAATTAGACAGTTGCTGACTAATAAAAAATAAGAGATGGTTATAACAGAGAACTAAGAGTAGAAGATGTTAAAAAAAGATACTGCATCTCTACCAGAATGCTCAGGAAAGAGAATGAACAAATGTAACTTCAATATTGAAAAGGCCCTAAATTATGGTTGCCTTAGAATATGCCCTATTTATTTATATTATGTCCATGCTCTTTTCAGAATCAGGAGGAAAAATGTTGGCAAAGCTCTCTCTTTACAAAATAAAGTATGATGCTGACAAAAGACTTAAATAGTGATAAAATTTTATCTATTTCTCCCACTGCAAACCATGGTTCAAATTCCCTATAACAAATAATTAATATTGTGGTATTCATTCTCTATTCTCCACCAATCAACTTATCATTGTACAGCTGTCTTCAGGTCACTGGTCTGAATAAATCAACATCTGTAAAATTCCCCCATTTCCCAGGAAGAACCAATCACTTTTTATTCTGCCTCCCACACCACTTAAAACATTTGTCTATGTGAGCTCTGATACTGGCATATTGAAACTTTTTGCTCACTGGACTACTTAAATGCCTCAAGAGCAGGGTCCATGGTTTATGCTTTATCTTTCCTGTGCCTCATACTGTACCTGTTACATATGCTTGTGTAATAAAGCAATGGCCCATTAGCTTTGTCTCATGAAAAAATTCTAGAAACAATAATAAAGATTTAAAAATTTTTTCTGTAACAAATCAATTGGGGCTGCAATTATGCACAAAAATGATTTAACCATGTCAACTGAGTTAGCTTGTCATTTCAGTTAGAAAACAAAAGGACTATCCCTCAATATCACATCAGAATTCATTCAATATGCTGGTTAAAAGTTACATACTGAAACAATGAATGAGTTAGGTTTGGGAATAAGGAGTTTTATAAAAAAAAAAAATACGAACTAGTAAGTAGATTACAACCTTTGTCTTTAGGGATCCCATGCTGTGCAAGAAATTTAATACTGTAAAGTCAAAGTAACCAGTTAACTGAAAAGACTATCTGAAAAAAGTACCAAACTCAGCCCTTTAGCTGAAAGAGTTAAAATGTCACAATGCAGATAAATTAGGTTTTTGGGAACTTAATTTATGGGTTGTGATGGTTCATCAGGATTGTCAAATTGACTGAACTGACAGACACTTAGGAAAACCTAGGATTAAAAGACTTTTGGGTATTTTTATGAAGGTGTTTCCAGAGCCCACAGGCATGTGGGACAGCAAACTAAGCAGGGAGACTTGCACTGATTGTTGGCAGCACTGTACAATGGCGGGGGGCGGGGGGGTGGGGTGGCGGGTGGTGCTGAATGGAACAAAAAGCAAAAGAAAGAATATGCTACAGTGGATCCTAGTGTATCATTCTTGAGCGGGTATCTATTGCTGCTTTCACTGCCTGTAGACATCAGACTCCACTTTCTTTGGTCTTCCAATGTGAATTCTCACCAGTGATTCTCCAAGGTGTTAGTTTCCAGAATTTAGTCTCAGACTGGGGCTGCATCATCAGTCGCTTTTCCTACAAGACTTCCAGCTTCTTGAAATGAGCAGCTACTGGCTCCTCTGCACCAGCCATTGTGTGACTATTCCAACTTCTGATTGTATAAGCCAATCTAATAAATCACCTTTTTTTTTTTTTTTTTTTTTTTTGCGGTGCTGGGGATTGAACCCAGGGTCTTGTGCTTGCAAGGCAAGCACTTTACCAACTGAGCTATATCCCCAGCCCATAAATCACCTTTAATAATTACATTTATATGTGTATAATTACATATATGTATAAAACACACAGACACACACACACATACAATCCTCTGAGCTGCTTCTATTCCTCTAGAGAACCCTAACACAGGAGTCAAGCAGACACCAGCTAATGGCAACTCAGATTTATAAACTACCTATCATGCAAAGTGAAATCACATTTTCCTCTCTGATAACTGTACTTTCCTACTGGCAAAACTGAGAACGGTTGATAGGAAGCCATTAACAACTGTGATGCGATATTGAAAGGGCTCTGCTAAAGGTCATAGTATCACTTATTCACTGTATTCTCCAATTTTAAATAGGAAGAGCAAAAACTTGAGTGTAACTGTGACCATGATACTACTTTTGTTACAGACCCAATTAATACAGTGCTGACTTAGATGGACTGGTATCTGAGAACACACTAAGTGCCTCCCACTAAATTAAAATTACCTAAATCCCAGAGAAGTGGTGCAGATTTACTTACCTACCCACATGGGTAAGTTGGACCAAAGACACATCTGAGTCTATCAGAGACAACTTCTTCCTAATCTGCTTACTATAATGGAGATAAAAAAAGTAGGGAAGGTCCACCCTGCCTGAACCAGGTGAGACAAGAAAGCAAAAGAAGAGAGAGAGATATGAGCATGATGTCTTTAGTGCAGGAACTTTTAACACATTAACCCTGTACAACAGACTAGACTTTCAACAATCAGACTCTTCCCATGGGGAAGGGCAATTAAAGGATAAGAGAGATAAGAAGCATGCCCTTGAGAAGGGGAAAGAACTGGCAAAAAGTTCAATTCCACGGATATGTGGGAATAGGGGAAAATAAAGGTTCTTCCCAGACTTCGAGGCTGACATTTGTGAAGATGTTATCATGCCAGGATACTAAAGGATGCTGGAAAACAGCTACATTAGTCTGACAAACTCAAGGTTCTATGGGCTCCTAAGGATCCCACCTTGGAGATGAAGAATAAATTCTCCTTTTTTGGACTCACAGCAGAGCCAAGGACAAAGTGAGGGCTATGAGTGAAAGCAAAAAGGAAAGGCACACACCCAAATATACTCAGACAAATGCCAAAATGGAGTTATTAGAACATCTTTTGTCTTCAAACTAAATTTTCCTCCCATAGCACCATTTCCATTAGCCTGAAGCCTTCCAGAAAAGAGACCTTGGAGTTTCAGAGCCATACATAGAGATGGAAGAAACCTTTTGGGCCATATCAAATTCAGTACTCTCATTTTATAAATGTTTAAACTCATGCCCAGAGAAATTCAAGGACTTTCCTGGGTTTACGTAACTAAGTAGTGCCAGAGCTAGGCTTGCTCTTCAAGCTTGAGCTCTTGATTTCACCATCTTTCTCCTTTATTCTTCAAATACAGTCACTCATTAAGTCACTGTTTTCCCTACCCTTGTTTGCCCTACCTATTCTTTTCTGCCCATTGCTACTATTCTTACCTACATCTAAAACTTCAAGATCTTCCACTCAAATCAAGGCAACGACATTCTAATCTACTACATTTGGACTCTTCTCCCCTTCTAAAATCACAGAGCTCTGCTGTAACGGTGAGTCCCTGCTCTACTGGAAGGAGCTGTGTGATTTTGCCATTGTTCTTATCCCTCTGCCTGCACACCCATATAGGGTCTCTCCTTCAGTCTTCTTCCTAAAATAAAGAAGAAGGGAGCAAAGCTAAAGCTCATCCACAACAGATATGCAGTATGTGAAATAAACTGTTTTAGTCAGCTTTTGTGTCACCAAGACCAAAATACCCAACAAGAACAACTCAGAAGAGGGAAAGTTTATTTGGGGCTCACAGTTCCACAGTTATCAGTCCATATATAGCTGACTCCAGTGTTCTGGGCCCAAGGTGAGACAATGCATCATGGATGAGGGGCCCAGAGAAGGAAAGTTGCTCAGCTCATAGCAACGTCAGGAAGCATAGAGCAAGAGATGGGGGAAGGAGCCCACAGGGAAGAATAAACCTTCCAGGGCATAGCCCAGTGACTTACCTCCCCTCCACCCAGTCAACCATCCATTCAAACTAGGATGGACTGACTAGGTCACAGTTCTCATAATTGAATCATTATAATTCTGAATATTCCTGCATTAACAGGAGCTTTTGGGGGACACCTCATATAACATAACATAAACATTTATTGTTGCTATAGAGATTTCAGCATCATGTGCATATACCACACACCCAGGCAGATTTTTGTAATTCAATGAATCATCTCATTTAGGCCTCACATCAATCTTATTTTAGATATTATTATTGTTTCCATTTTACAAATGAGAAAGCCAAGACCTAGAAAGTTTAAATAATGGGGCTATGGTTATATAGCTAGTAGGTAATAAAGCTAGAATTCAAACCCAGAACCTCTGGTTCCAAAGTCCATATTCTTTAACCAGTGTATAACACCGATTCTGAGAACTCTTAAAACTGCTATAGTGAAGTACACATTTGGTCCTTAATTATGTATTATCTTATTGCTGTCTGTGTATTTCACTTATTATAACCTGAACCCTCTTCCACCATTTCCCCTTAGTTGTAAGCAAATTGGGAGTCAAAATTTCATCCTAACTTGAGCACCTGTCAAGGTTCAATAAAGACTTGTTCACTGACTGTGACTAGATCAGGGCAAGAGTTCATTCTTATTTCCAGTCCTCAATAAGTCAGGAGTCTGGCTTGAGCCCTTCTCACCTTGACTCAGAGCTCCAGAGGCAAAGACCTAATTTTGAAACAGTTTTAGGATCTGACAGAGATAAAACCCTTTAAAAGGAGATAATTTCCTTCTTGCCAGATGCCAGCCCTATCACTCAAAGACTAGAAGAAGAAAAATGACTGTCTAGGAAGACTGTTTAAAGAAGAATGGGGAAGTGTGGCCTCAGTTGGAAAAGCAGGAGTCAATACACAGTCTGTTTATTTTGACAAATGCTCAGGACAAAAAATTTGAGTTCACACCTTGCTTTTCCAGAGAGTAGCCTACACTGTTGTTGGTTCAGACAGGCCACCATTCTCCAACCTCAACATGCATAAGGCACAGGTCTGGGGCTGAACGAGCAGCTACTGTCATGAAAGCACCTCTGTGGCCAGTCACTTGCCAAGGATAGGAAGAGGAGCACTGCCCAAAGTTCTCAAGATTTCATTCGCCACAGTCCTGAGATACAGTTTACTCCTTCCAAAGCTCTCCTTGCTAATTTCCTCACCTCTTTTGAAGGCTCAAACAGCCTTTAAAAGGCAAGTGAGTAGGCTTTAAACAAACTCACAAAGATACCAGCCTTGAACAGTTACACTGAAATTCATCCTTAAAGGAGACATGATGGGAGAAGTTTGACTTATTTCAGTGCATGCCTATAATGTTGATTAGACTCTGCAGCCAGATAGCTTCAGTTCAAACACTAGCCCTACCACTTATTAGTTATGATTTTAGGTAAATTATTTAATCTTTCTGTGTTTAATTTTTTTTCTTCTGGAAAATGCGGATATTAACCTAATCTTATTAGGTTACTATAAGGATTAAATGGAATTATGACATGTAACACTCTAGAATAGTGTCTGGCACAGTAAGTCCTCAATCAGTGTTAGCTATTAGGGCCAAGATCATTATTTTCTAGGGAACAGCCATGGGTTTAAGAGTCCTAGTCAGTCATTTTTCAAGTCTAGAATATGGCAAGGTATTATTTACATACATAGTCAGCAAAAAATACAACAGATCTACTACATCTTACAGAGATTAAGAAAAACAACAACAAAAACCCTGAATATGAATGCTGACTTGCAGGAGCTCACAGGTTATAGGTGTGACATTAGCAGATATATAATTACAGAACACAGAAGAACGTGGTAAGCCCAAAAATGAACTATAAAGACTAAAGGACCAAAGAAGGATTCACTGACAAAGAGGCAACCAAGCTGAACTTTGAAGGAATGGTAGAAATTGCCCAGGTACAATGGAGATAGCCAAATCTCCCTAACAGCACAGCATCAGAGTAAGCAGCAGGCAACATATACACTGGCTAGCAACTATGTACTAGATCAGAAATGATGTTTCCATGAGTCTGGCAAGGAAGCTAAGACTATTTCCAAACCTTTTTACTTACAATAACTTCCCTTAATTAAGATAATATTAATGTGCTTCTCTTTGATGCAACTACAACAAAAGATGAATAAAGATTACTAAAGAAAAGGAAAAAATTACCTCCAATCATTGTCTCAAGATGCCAGCCAGTATTCACATGTGAAGTGTTCAGCACTTATAAAGGACTTAGAAGATACTCAGTGAGTGGATTCTCTTATAATTTTACTAATGTTACTATTATTCCCAAGGAATTCAGGTTTCCCCCCATTCATCGCCTTGATAAAGAATCAACATTTGTAATTTGATTAGGTTCAGAAAGAAGAAAAGGACCAAACTTGGAGGCTAGAAGGCATGAATCTCAGCCCCACACCTGAGTCACCACCTTCTCTGTGGAAACTCCTTTGGGTACTATGATCTGTCTCAACCCTCTTGCTGTCTCCAGGAGCAGATACCAATTCTTCCTCCTCACCACCCTCCTTCCCTTCACCCTGGGAGGAGAGGAAGCAATAGGCAAGGCTCAAAGAACAGTCCAGTCCTTTTGCACAAAGGAAAAAAACCCTCCCCCTGTCCTTTGGTTTGAACAACAGCACATCCATGATTAGAATTTACTTACTTGGTAGGAACTTCATTGTTACAAGATCCATATTATGTCAATACAACTTACAGCAACCAAGACTTACACTGCATTACCTGTCAGCTTCTACTGACAAAAAATTGTTTGGAAACCATGGGTACCCACATTGGTCAGAGAATAACCAAGATGGCTTCTTAAGTGAAGCATGGGGAGACCAGGATAGGTACTACTAAAATCAACACAGAGGTGAGATGGTAAGGGATAGAGGACAGCAAAGTGCATGAATGTCTAAAGGGAGTCCTGCACATGTGCTTACAAAGAGTTCATTCCTTTAATTTGGCAACTGCATAGAATGAACTTTCTCTTTGCAAAGAGCATTATGACAGAACTGGTTTAAGCAATACAATTATTACTCATTTGTAAGCAATCTGGCAAGTTCCTGAAACAAGATTGAGAATAATCAAGAAAAACTTCCCTATCATTTAGGTAGCCCAGCCAAAATTAATTGTCCCTAGATGCTTTAACATTACTTGGTTCTTAGCAACAAATATATTTTGATGCCTAAGTACATTTTGCATAATTATGTGGGAACCATACGGCTTGGACAAGTTATTCTTTAGAGTCTGAGGAAGAATGAAGGCCCTAGGCTGGGATTCTGACACCATCAGAATCCAGTCTCTGCCAAGCCATAAGGGTACTGAGCTGCAGAGAAACGCTAAAGATGTAGATTTGTATAATCCCCTTGTATAAGAAGACCAATGCTTCTAAAGGGGAATAGGCTGAGTGTCACATACAGTCTTTTCCTTTCATATACCTTACTTCTCATTCATAAGACCTTGCTATTTTCAAAGGACTCTTAACATTTGTTCATTTAATCACTCACCCACGTTCTATAACTTTGTTATCTCCATTTTATGGATAACAAACATTCAGAAATAACTTCTGAAGGTAAATGAGCTGTACAAGGTGACAGATGGGTGTGATCAAGTGAATCTACCCCAAACCAGGTTCTTTCCACAAGCCACAAAATAGGGTTTATAAAGCTATTTATTTATTTATTTAAAAAATCAAATGGGTGCCCCTTATGTTCTAAAGCATACAGGGTTTGTAAATGAGAATTTTTCACCTCATGACACCTATTTCCTAGTGAGGAAGAAAGAAAATAACGAGTTAAAATACATGACTTCTTTTCATGTGGTAATAAGGATATGCAGAAAACTGAAGCAGAGTAAGAAATAAAGGTCTCAAGGAGTAATATTTCAGCAGAGGCCTGGGTGAAGTAAGAGAACAGGTCACATGAAGATCTGGAGATGACCACTCAGGCAGAAGGGCCCTGACAACAGAGGCAAGAGCAAAAAGTCCCTGATGTAAGCAAGAATTCCATCTCTGCATGAAGAAGAATAAGAAAGCAATGTGGTTCATGTGAGCAACGGGGTGAGCGGCCAGCATGAGGACACAAAGGGAGATGGGAGCTCATCTACCATGGCTTTATAGGCCCTCTCTCCCCTGGGTATTTCTGAAGCAAATTTTGACATGATATAATTCATAATTTTAGAATTACATGATCTTCTTTATATCCTGAAAATTCGTTCCCTGAGCCTCTATGTGAGAAATGGAATGGGAGTGGGGGTGGTGGGAAGGATGAGTAAGAGTGGCAACAGGCAAAGGCTGTAGGATCCTTGGAGAGAAATGACATTGCTTGGACAAGGGTGGAGGGATGGAGATGGTGGGAAGTATTTCTAGTAGCAGATTGACTGGAGTATGAAAAACTGAGTGAAGATGATGAGAGTGCCTGCTGGATTGGGGTCTGAGACAGGATGATGCCATTTACTAAGAAGCAAAGTCAAGGATGAGGGCATTTTGGAAAGGGGGAGAAAACAAGGGTTGTGTTTTGAGCAAACGAAGTGATGAGAGCAAAGACATGGAATATAGAACAAGGTGGTCTTCTTTAAGTCCTGACTTCCAGTTCTAACTAGGCAACCCTGGACAAGTCATTTACTCTCCTTTAATAACCTCCTCTACCTAATATAGGGAATAGCAAAATCACCTCTCAGGACTCACAGAGTAAGGAAAGAAATATCTTTGTTTATCTCTGAATTATAAGGTGCTGAATCAAGGTCAATTTTCTTGTTTCCTTGGTCATTTCTGATAAATGATTGTTTAAATCACTAATATTTGAACCTCAGCTGTAAACACAATTACATCTGTACTGATCCCATTATAAAAGACTAACTATATAATCCAATCCTCTTTTACCTGTTTCACACTTCACATTTTTAAATAGTACAGCATTTTATTTACATTTCTTATTTTTTCATATACTATCACTCATATAAAGTATCTTACTTATTCAGAGTGGGTAATGCCTCTGGGATTACCAGTAAGAAAATTTTAAGACAGTTAAGTTCTACTGAAGGCCTAAAATCCCACTCTCACTGCCTCTGCTCTGGGTTTTTTTAAGTCAGAAAACTGAGGTACTGTTGATAGTCCACTTGGCATTAAGGCCTAATCCTATTAGGAAAATTTCTGATACACTGAATGCTGAGCCCTTCTATGATCATTTGTGGGATAAAAAGCAAACAAAAAAACCCCATTCTTTAAATATAGCACTTAACAGTTTATATAATATTTTTGTATATATTATTTTTCTTGGTTCCTTCCAACATGTGAAAAATGTATGAGAGCTACCAAATGTAAGAGGCACCATCACGAAATAAGGATAAGCACATTTTAATATACTGGTTTAAAACTAGAAGAATGTCATTGTTGTACACTGCTTTGTATTCTGTAATGCTTTTGTGATTATCTCATTCATTCTTTCAGCTAATGTTTAAGGGTCTACCCTATGCCATAATGTGCTAGATGTTTGGTATTCACTGGTACCACAGATTTGTTATTGTTAAAAATATAAAGGAATTTACATTGTTAAGATGAAAACAGAATGGATGGAATATGGACTACCAAGTTTGGCTGTTTTTAAATCAATTGAAAAAAAAAAATCTCTGCAGTCCCTTTTTGGCCCCCTTTCCCATGAATGTGCATTAGTTTAATTATTGGTACCCTTGATACTCTTTTGATTTATGGTAGAAATAAACTTTATCAATAACAGTACAAAAATGGTATATGAGTCCCAGTTATTTGAAGTAAAATATAAGGATATTTCAAACTAGAGAGATATGGACTCTTTTTTTTTAATTTTTAGTTGTAGATGGATATAATAGCTACTTATTCTTATGTGGTGGTAAGGATCAAACCCAGGGTCTCACATGTGATAGGCCGAGTGCTCTACCACTGACTCACAACCCCAGTCCCAAGATGTGGACTCTTAACATTTCTTCTATCTTCTTTCTAGATGCCAAATCATTAGCAACTGGTACCAACATCTGGTAGAGAAATGAGTAGCATTACCCATCATTATATTTTGAGGAATACTAAAGGATATTTATGTGGAAGGGGTTAAAAGAGTTTTATGTTGGTGCTGGGGATATAACTCAGTTGGTAGAGTGCTTGCCTTGTAAGCACAAGGCCCTGGGTTCAATTCCCAGCACCACAAAAAAAAAAAAAAGGAAGAGTTTTATGTTCAATACTGGCCAGCACTAGGATAAACCAAGTAAACATTCCATTATTATAGGACTACTCTCATAGGACTACTCTAAGTTTTTATTATACTATGGTACCTGTGGAATGCCACAAAATAGGTAAATAAGTAGCTTTTGCCCAACTTACTGGACCATGGAACTCTAGTTTAGAGAAGAGCAAATCTACAACTCAAATCATTTCTTCTTGTCTAATATACTTGGGAAGACTTATATTGGTTTGATTTCCATTTATAGCTGCATGTTATGTTCAACTTTTTAAATAAGTTGCTGATTAAGTTAGCAAATACAAAATAAATGTATGCCCATGGAATGTGAAGGAGAACACTTGCTCTAAGGACTCCATTTGGTTCTGCTTTCTACTATAATCCCAACATCTAGCATTGCCTGGAATATAATGAATCCTTGATAAAATTTGTTAAATATCTGAAAAAAGAATGGGTCTGGTAGGAATGTCTGAATGCTTGTGGAGATTTCAAAATGGGTGGTGGAAATTTCAAAACTTCTGTCTTCAATGATTTTGATTTCTTTACCGAGACTTCTAAACAATGCTTAATTTATTTTCTTGTAACAAATGGCAAAATTATTTCAACAGCATTTTGCATTATGACCCTGATCTAATCTAGTAAGAGAAAGGTTATACTGCTTTTTGTCAATGAGCAGTACATTAACAAGATCTCCTTGAAATAATCCCATCTCTGTTATGTAGGCAAAATTACATTTTCCAGCATAATTAATCAAACTCCTAAATTTTGATATTGTTTTACTTGAACATCAACTTATTAGTTTGTCAAACTCCTAAAAATTGTGGGTTAGCTCAGAGTTTTAAGTAATGATTATCAATCTATACTGCTCTCTTACTCTAATCTCTGCATATTTTCCTACCAGACAAAAGACTGGGCAACTTTTATTTTCTATGAAAGGTCTTGAAGTGAACAATGAGTCTCCTAAAAATGTATTTTAAATTACACACCACTTAAATTTCTAAACCCTTCCTTGAAATTCTAGAACATAAACTCTTTGAGGGCAGACACCTTGAATGTTTTATTCATAACTGTATCCTTATTACCATAGACAAGGCTGGGACAAAGGTGTTCCATAAATATTGCTAAATGAATGTTACATTTCTCCTCCCACTAAGACTCTTTGTTTTAAAGTAAAATCTCATCTTCTCTCTCTCATATAACAAAAGAACAAAGGGAAGTTTTGTTATATATAACAGAAACTTTCCCATGAAAATACATACTTCGTGGATATTTGGTTAAAATAGATCATTCAGAATAACTAAGGACAGTGTCTCTTCATTGTGTAATGTCATGAAGTCATCTTTCTTCCACCATTAACCTAGTCTGAGTCATAGAAAATAAGTCAGGAAAAAATCAAGATCTGATCAGGGCTTATTCACCTGATCAGGGCTTCAGACATGGGGTTAATCGTGAGCTATGAGCCTGACAGATTTCAAAAGCAGAAGACAATATTCTGTAATTCTGCTCATTTTAAGAACTTTTATTTTGTACCTTACATTATTTACTTAGAAAAAATATTATTTCCCTTTTTATTATAAATTGTCTGATTTTGTTTTAGACTGGTACCATGATTTCCCTACAGAGTGGTATAGATTTTATTTTGTAAAAACCTAAATAGGATAATAGGATTCAGTACAAAAACTTACTAATCTTAGTAACCTTAAAGTACTGAGTATCTCTGTGTCTGCTATAAGAATAATAGTGTCTTCTTCCTAGGCTGATATAAGTATTAAATGAGATAATCATACATATGAGTGTCTGGCTATTTTCATACCCTGCAATCTTTGAAGGACTGATAAACTAGTAGCCATGATAAACAAGTTCATCACCTCTATAAGTCCTCCTTTTATTTTCTTCCTAACAAGCCACTCTTCCTCCATTCTCCCCATTCACAGAAGTAGAAATTCACATGTATGCTTTGTGGGTCCCATTTTATCCCCAAGCACAATTCTTCCTGTAGAGTTTAGACAGCATTTCTGGATTGTTTCTGGCTGGGTGATGTCATTCATCAGGCCCCCTGCATTTCTTTTCACAACCTATGTAACATTCCTCTTTTCTCTTGTGGTTCCTAAAAGAGACTGGTTGGCTGGGGGGACCTGATGCTTAATTTTAGTTTATCAAAAATTCCTAACCAGAGGGGATAAGAGCTGAATGCCTGGGGCATGCTGGGCTGGAGCATCTGTGCATGGCCTTTTCATTTCATGCAACTTGCCAGTAATTGCTAAGTTATCCCTCCTGCAACAATTATCCCTCCATTTCTCTCCCCTCCCCGCCCTCCCCCAGTTAATTATCAGTTCTGGAATTAAACTGCTTGCTTCTCCTACTGTTGCTAGGGCAACAGTTGGCCTGCACCTGCCTTTGGGCAAACAGTGGCTCTTTTAGAAAAGGCGATGGCAGTTGCTGGCACCACAAAAGCCAGGGAGTAAACTAATGTTTACCTGTTTGGGGAAAGAAGTTCCCATTCATTCCACTTTAGACACTTGCCAGGAAAACTACACCTCAACTTTCTTCTCAAAAAGTTGACATTAACAAAGAATGAAAAAAAATCAAATAAAATTAAAATGCCAAATCCCTATTGACTTGTCAGAATCCTATCCATCAGCTTTACTTATCTGCAGCCAAAAAGTTGGAAGATAAAAAATTTCCATTTCCTGACAAAGGCATTATAGTATAATGGTTGAAAATACAGAATTTTAAGACTGAAAGGTGTGGGTTCTGATCCTAGCTGTATCACTTCCTAACTGTATGACCATGGTTTAATCACTTTTATTCTTATACTATCAATTTCCTCAAATACAAAAAGGGGATTAGAATAACTACACTTCATTGAATTGTTCTAAAGCTTTGAAATAATATATGTAGGTCTAGCTCCCATTCAACATTTAATTGAATTGTAGGTTTCACTGCTATTGCTGGTGAACTATTAATTTTGAACAACTCTGAAAGTCAAGACAAAGTTGGCATCTTGGTCAGTTTTAATCCTTGTTCAAGTAACAATACCTCAGGTGAAACAAAATGATGCAGTGCTCACAGCAAAGACCAAGATTCATCTAGTAACCACAGTGGCTGAGAAATGCTTCTGTGATTTCGTTGGAATTCTATCAGTTGCTCCCTCTCTGCACTGTTTTTCTCATGCTCAATCTCACTGTCCTTTAAATAGAATTGATGCAACTAGAGTGTAAGGGGACATATACTCACCAAGGAAACAAAATGCTTTGCGTTTTACAACCACATTGCAACCTACAGGGAACAACTGGCAGTGGTGCTAAGAAGCAGAGGGAGTGAGGCATTTATATAAGGAAGTGTTTTTCTTCCCTGAAACCCCAGTTTGTGGATAAGAAAATAATTCTCTCATGAACCTACAATGACTTATATGTAGGTCATGAGTAAAAATGAGTACATTCAGGACCATGGCAAAACCCTCAACATTACACCAGTTTTATCTCAGCCTTTGTCTACAATTCTTAAAACTTCTGAAGCTATCTTCTTACAATTCTAAATTAAGAAAACTTGCACTTATTGACTAAAACTCAAAGCATCTTGAAAAGAAAAACGAAAAGCAAAACCTACCAAGCATGTGTTCCCAGCATCTGTTACAGATGCTTGCTGTAGGTTTCTGGATAAAAAGGTGAATGCAGTTCAGTCACACAGAGCTTAGAGAAAAGAAAGGAAGCTTGGAAGCTGCTGGAAAAATGTAATTATTGACCTTTTGCCTGCCTTTTACTGGGAAGAAGCAAGAAGACGGTTGAGATAGCAGATTTCTTCTAAACCAAAGACATCAAAAATAACAATTTTACTGTAGCTGCCCACAGGTGAAGAGGTATAACCAAGGACATTAAATTTAGTTATTATTAAAACAGACTAAGAAGATATATAATCAATCAACAAATACATGAAAAGTATTCAATATATCTAGTTATTAGAGAAATGCAAATCAAAACTACTCTAAGATTTCATCTCACTCCAATTAGAATGGCTATTATCAAGAATACAAGCAACAATAGGTGTTGGTCAGGATGTGGGCAAAAAGGTACATTCATACATTGCTGGTGGAATGGCAAATTGGTACAGCCCCTCTGGAAAGCAGTATGGAGATTCCTCAGAAAACCCACTCTTTGGTTTATACCCAAAGGACTTAAAATCAGCATATTACAGTGACGCAGCTACATCAATGTTTATAGCAGCTCATTTCACAATAGCCAAATTGTGGAACCAACCTAGATGCCCTTCAATAGATGAATGGATAAAGAAACTGTGGTATACATACACAATGGAATATTATTCAGCCATAAACAATAAAATTAAGGCATTTGCAGGTAAATGGATGGAGTTGGAGAATATCATGCTAAGTGAGATAAGCCAATTCCAAAAAACCAAAGGCCAAATGTTTTCTCTGATAAGTTGACGATGATACCTAATGGGGGTGGGGGGAGTAAGGGAAGAATAGAGGGATGTTGGATTGTGTAGAGGGAAATAAGGGGAGGGGAAGAGGCAGGGGGAAGGAAAGATGGTGGAATGAGATAAACATTACCCTGTGTACATGTGTGATTACATGAATGCTGTGACTCTACATCATGTACAGAGAAATGAAAAGTTGTACTTCATTTGTGTATAATGATCAAAATGTTTTCTGCTGTCATGTATAACTAAATAGAATAATAATAAAAAAAAACCACACAGACTGGAGTTTTTTGACTTCCTAAAATCTATTCGGAGTTCTAGTCAATGAAAGAAGAGAAGTAGGATATGGCAAAACTCCTACTAGATCTAACTCAGGGACCAAAGTCATTCTTTCACATTAATTAAATTCTTTGACTAACTTTTGAGTGAAACATTTATGGCCATCTATTTGGAAAATGTTAGTGCTTTAACACTGCTTTTCTCCAGAAGGAATCAGTTAACTATTTTCCAAACTTTATTTTAAATTAGAGGAAGGCAAGAGATGTCAAATAGGCATATAAATAGAATACAAATCAAATGAACAATTTCCTTTTACAAATACTTTATCTCAGCTGCTTATTTTTCTATCTAAAATAACAAACCCAAAAGGAGAATATTTTTAATGCTTCATAGCATATTTGTCCTTTAAGTAAAGTAAGATGTGAGACCTTTGACATGGAAACTGAGGCATAAACAATTTACCTATAACAAATCATGATATATGGATGTAACAAGAAACCCTTAAGATCTAAAAGTCTGAATTTCTTGGGATAATGCTATAATTATGTGGCAAAGTATAACAGGAAATACTACAAACTTCTGAGACCTCAGCATAGCATACCAGACCCATTATAAGCAGGACACACCCACATTTAGTCTCATCTCCTGCACAGTCCAGTCTGAGTTACCCATTAGACCCCACACAGCACATGCATTTTCACTCCTCTGAGCCTTTATACTTGCTGGATGGCCTTCCTGTTCTCTTTTTGAAAAATGCCTAGCCCTACCCACCTGTCAAGTTCCAGAAGAAATGCCTTCTTTTCTGAATTTTTATTCTGAGTTAGTTGGTCAACATATTTAGTTTATAGAATCATTTAAAGTGCAGTGATTAAGAGTTTGCACTTCAGAGTTAGACTACTTGAGTTTGGATGCTGGATCTACCAGTTTTTAGCCATATGATATCATTAATATATAACCTCCTTGCATGTCAGTATTTCAATCTCAGATGAGAAATGGAGGTAATGTGTCAACCACTTACTAAGACTGCTGTGAGAAACAAATGATCTAATATAAGTAAATGTTTAAAATATTTCCTCTCACATAGTTGGTACTCTATAAATGCTTCTTTCTCATAAGTTACGACAATAATTATTACCCTACACTTAAATATGGAATTAAAATTAAACCTCCCTCTTCAAACTAGACCTTAAGATCTTTAAATGTAGGAACAAAATAGGCCTTAGTCATTATCATATCCCTGAGGCTGAGTGTAGGGCCTGGCACACATTAGGTACACTAAGATGTTTGCTGAACAAATTAATAAAAGAATTCCTCTGAAGTCTTTTCTGTCTGAGAGGTTAGGGAATAGAGCTACTGGTGGAAAGTATTATCTTGATAAGCTCTGAGGTCATATATATAAACAAGGTTAGCCTGCCAATCATGGTAACTAACGTACTGGGTGGCAAACAGAAGTTGAACTCTGTAGAAGAGGGGAATGTAAAGTGACACCTAGGTCCCTTTCTACTGGGCTTTCTCCTCAGCACTATAGAACCAGAAAAAGTCAGGCAGATGTATGGTAGTAATACAGGCTGCTCCTGGACAGCATTTCTATTTGAAGGCAATTGCAGTAAGTCAGAGACACCTAGGTTGAATTTTCTAGATATAAATGGATTCTCTGGCTAATCAACCAGCATGCACAAAATAAAGTTGTGACTCCAAATTTCTAAAAATCAAATTCTTTAGCAAGGAGGTTTGTTTTGATATAGACAAGGAGCACAATGCATAGCATCACTTCATCTGGCTAAAGTAGGGGAAAAACAATCCACTTGAGCATGCAAAAATAAAGTCAGTTCAGGCTCCATAACATGGAAATGTCACAGTAAAGAGACTCTCTATGCTGAAGACTAACTTAGATGTTGGAACCTCACTCTGCATAATAAGCAGCCCTGAAAGTTATATTTCACGTCATCAATAACAGAGTCATTTTTCTTTGGCTTCCAAACAGGGATCCTGAAATGAAGATAATGTAACAACCAAATCACAAGTTTGTGATCAGACACAGAAAAGGGTATCACTGACTCAGTTCTATTGTATTTCTACAACCTCTCAGTAGTCAAAAAGAGAAATGCTCTCTTTAAGAACATATGGTTATTCATTTGGGGTGGTGGAAAGAGTATCTAGTATATAGCCTCAAGATAATTTTTTTAAGAAACAAAATTGAAATTAAAAATCTACCAAATTATCCAACCCATAAACTCCTTTTACTTCCTATTTGATGTAAGACTTGTGTCACAATGATATCCTCCAATTCAGGAAGAAGTGGGGGTGGGGAGGGGTGAGGCTAAATTTACACAGAAATTAAACGACTTGCCTAAAGTCACACAGTCAGTCAGTCAGTCAGGGGCAGAACCAAGAATAGAAGTCAGGTCTTCTGACTCCTCAGGCTCTTACTCCTTTAGAACACATTTCCTCTTGGATCACAGAATCAGCATGGGTCACATTCACACTGATCTCAGCAGGAGATTTTGCCTGAACAACAGCCGGCTTTGAAGATGAAAAATTCTACAGAAGTTCCAAGTATGGCTGTTACTATTAAAAAGCCATTTTCCTCTTAGTTTAAAAAAAAAAAAATCACAGAAAACTTCAACAGTAAAATTTAAAATTTAATCAAAATCAAAATTTAATCCTCACCTTGTTCCTTCTCCTCTGAGCACAAGAGTTTAAGGGTCTTTCCCTCTCTGACTTCCTCCCTCTACACAATTGTTTTCACACCAGTAGATCATACTGCCACCCCTTCTCCTTGAATATATATTGCTTCTCAGCAGGGTCTGGCTGAAGTAGGGAAGGAGCCAATCTGTGAGGGAGTGAACACAAGATCTCCCATAATAGCACAGAGAAGACAAAAAATTGCTGTCAAAAGTGTAAATTGCTTTTTTGCTTGGGGGTAAAAGCACTCTGGGCTTCAAAGACACCCTATTATCAAGATGACTCCAGTGAAGTTAATATCCATGTTCTACATATTAGGACTTTTATTCCTCCAAAACCTCTGAAAACTTTTGCCAGCTACATGACTGTACATCATGGATTTGAGGAGTAAATGACCACATGGAGAGCAACGGGCTGCTATTCTGTGGGGTCAAAGGAAGGCTTGGTTAGCTGCTCCCCAGAGAGCACCCCTTTTGCTGCTGAAGCTCAGAGGATACTGTATGAGGATGAGATAAAGAAATATACCTGTATAATGATAGAGGCTAAGGAAGGAAGTCATTTGTAGAAACAAGAGGCTACAGCAATTCAATGTCAGAGCAAGTAATAACTTACAAATGAAAGGAACCAGACCAGAGCAATCCTCAGTACTGTATGTGAATCCTCCTGACTTTCATATAGGGTCAGAAAAAGTGTGCTGGTCTCTTGGAGATAGTCCAAAGAGTGGTGGAGTGCATGAGCACTGAAACCAGTCTAATTGAGGTCTTGCCTCTGGTCTTAGGACAAGTTAATCTCTCCAAACATTTTCTAGTTTGACAAGTGGGTTAACTACATCACAAACCTTACATGAGAATTAAATGAGAATATCCATGAAGTACTTGGAACATAATAAACTTTCTGTAACAGGTGGCTAAAATGATGATGATGGTGATGATGATAATGACTTTAATTAGTAGGACAGCTATACAAGAAAGCTCAGGGCCAGGAACAGGCATGACCAAAAGCCCAGTATCTATTCACTTCATATCAAATAGCTTAAGAAGTCAAAAGGTGTCAGGGAGACTCCAGCTGGCAGAAAGGGAGGAAAATCTATTACAGGAAAATATATTTCCATAGAACAGGAATATTCCTTTGTTCCTTTCACTGTGGAGACTGGTTGAAATCTATTTTTCCTCAATTTCTGTAGAGAGTAGGAAGACACTTTTGTAGAAATAATGCCAGCAAAGGACACACAGGCATACTTATCCAAGCAGAACTGGAACTCAGGGTCTCCAGAGTCATTCCTCATCCATCTTCTATGCAAAGAGACCTGCATGTCTTTCTTGCTACCCTTATGCATCAAACCCTCAGTAATACAGAAGTTGCTAGAAAAAATTGTTTGTCTTGTTGAAATGCTGAAGTGTGTTATCATAAATGAGAAATTTAAGATCAAAGGCAAACTGCCCTGAAGTGCTAATTGGTACAAATTGAGCCAAAGAGTAGTTTAATACAAATAAACTGAATGGAACCAACAAGTATAAATTTAAAGGTTAACAAAATTTGACTCCTCTTTCCACCATACTAGAATATGCTCTTCAAGTGCTCAATATACCAAAAAGGTTCCTGTCAAATCCTAGTCCAAGAGAATCCTGCTGATATCCATGGCAGACCAGCCTGAGGGAGATAGTTTGACATCTTGGTTGCTAGTAATGAAACTCTATGCCTCACCACTGCCTTGTCAAAATGACATGAAGGTGTCTGCAATTAAACTCTAGAGTCAGTATTTTGTACTGTATGTATCTTGACCCTAAGCAAGTTAGCAAGAGCATACCTCAAAATAAAAAATAAAAAAGGGCTGGGGATGTGACTCAGTAGTTAAGTACTCCTGGATTTAATTCTTAGTAACAACAACAAAAACAAGGAGCTAGAGATAATCCTGAAAATGGAAGAGGTAAAATATTAAGGAGAATTTGGTGTTTAAACAAAACATGTGTGCAAAACAGTGAAAACCTTATCAATAATCAGAGGAGATACTCATTTAGGCTCCCATCATTGCTAGCTTAATGGTATGGTTCTGAAGTAATCTGTCCCCCAACGGTTCATGTGCTAGACACTTGGTCCCCAGTGTGGTGATGTTGACAAGTGGTGTAACCTTTAAAAGATGGGACCTAATGGAAGATGATTAAGTAATGGGCGCACAACCCTTGGAAAAAATTAATGCAGGCCATATGGAGCTTGGTAAGTTCCCAGAAAATGAGTTGTTATAAAGGAGACTGGCACCTCCCCTGAACCTCTCTTTTGCATATGCTCCCATCATTGTGATACCATGTACTAAGAGGTCCTCACCAGAGTGAATCAGATGCTGATGCCATGTCCTTAAACTCCAGAACTGTGAGATTTCTTTTTTTATAAAGTACCTAGCCTCAGGAAGAACACAAAATGTTAAACTAAGACACCCAGTCTAACTAGTCTCTTAGGCTCCTGACCCACCTCCAATTCATTTTCCGTTCTGTAGGAAATGTGGTCTATACCCAAAGGACTTAAAATCAGATTACTACAGTGATGCAGCCACATCAATGTTCATAGCTGCTCAATCACAATAGCTAGATTGTGGAACCAACCTAGATGTCCTTCAATAAATGAATGGATAAAGAAACTGTGGTATATATACACAATGGAATACTACTCAGCCATAAAGAAGAATAAAATTATGGCATTTGTAGGTAAATGGATGATGTTGGAGACTATTATGCTAAGTGAGATTAGCCAATCCCAAAAATCCAAAGGCCAAATGGTCTCTCTGATAAGTGAATGATGATGCATAATGTGGGATGGAATGATGGCAAGAATGGAGAAAGGATAGAGAGCATAGAGGGAAGGGAAGGGTGGGGTTGAGGTTGGTGGGTAAGAACAATAACAGTATGTGTGACAGACATCATTGCCCTGTGTACATGTATGAATGCACAGATGGGGTGATTCTACTTTGTGTACAACCAGAAAAACAACTGCTGTACTCCATTTGTGTTCAATGAATCAAAAAATTAAATAAAAAGAAAAAAAAAAAAAGAATCAAAAGGCCAAACAAAAAAAAAAAAAAAAAAGGAAACGCAGACTTTGAAAATACTAACCTGCCCAAGTTAATTTTTATTTAAAATTCTTTAGTGGCTTCCTACTGACTTCAGGATAAAGTCTAGAACCTTTTTTTTTTTTTTGTGGTGCTGGAGATTGAACTCAGCACTCTACCACCTGATCTATATCCTCAGCCGAAAGTCTAGAACCTTGAGAACATCTATAAAGTCCTAAATCTGGGCTCTGCTTTCTTTCTTCTATTCTCTTGTCCATAGCTTTTATACAAGTTTTTCTCTATCCACAACTGACCCCTGCTCCTTCTTTGCCTGCCTTCTCATCATTTGGACCTCTGTTTATGTCTGGAAGGTTCACCTTTTCCTCCAAGACTGAACAGGAGCCATTCCTCAAGTAGCCTGTACTTCCCTTATCAAAGTGCTTCCCCAATAGTGTAAGTGCTTGTTATATGCTCACCTGTCTGGACTCTGGATCCACATATGTAGGGACCATGTTTGCCTTATATGTCCATAGGGCCTGGACCATAGCAAGGTCACAAATATATTTTAAATGGATAAACAGAAGTGGGGGAGGAAAACACAACACAGAAGGAACCTGTTACTTAGGATGGCTGGATGATGGAATTTGAAGGGATTCCCTGAGGCTCTGTAGGTTTAAAGAAGGGTGCCTTTGGCTTTAGCCACAACAGACAAGAAACTAGATAGTTTCTTGCAGTTCTAGAGTGAAGCTGACAACCAGAGTTCCCAAGGGAAGGAAGCACGGGGAAATGCGGATGGGGGTTGACATTCAGCACTTTAACAAAGGGTTCAGGATGTGAGGAAGAAGAAAAAAGAGAGAAAAAATGGTATTTGTTGGTTTGAAATAAAACTAAAGAGTCAAATCCTGGCTAAAGCACATAATCTCGGACAACTCACTTAGCTTCTTTTATTGAGGGAACAGAACTAAGTGATTTTCAAATTTGAGTTCTGAGGAACCCTGGTCTCTGCAGATGTCCCTCAGGGTCTACTGAGACGAAGAAAGAAGGTTCACCAATGGATGTGGCCCTAACTTTAAACAAAGAAAAAGTCTTTTACACCTTGAGGTCTTACTTTAAAAAGGTACTTATGCTAAAAATAAAGTTTAAATAGCAGTGGCTAGATGACCTTTCTGCTGCCAGCCTTAAAAGTCCTTGAGCCTATGTGACAGATGGGGCCTTTCTGGATATTACATTTTACTTGGTACAAATACCCCTGGATTGTGCAGACAGCACAGCTGCAGCATTTCCTAGTCTATCTGCACCGATTAAGCAGAATTACAGGAAAGGTAAGTAAACCAACACCCAAGTTTACTGCAAGGCTGAGTCAATAATGAAATCGACTTTTAAATTTTATCCAACTGTGGATAAAGAAATGAAGGCATTTTTTTTTTCCTAAACAAAGTTTTTACACCTATGACCTAGAATTCATTATATAAGGGTCTTAGGCACAAAACTGTTATATGTCAGAAATAAAGAATACTGTATTTCAAGCCCATTTAAAAAAATAAAGCAGTCCAATTCCAATCAGAAAAGAACTAAGCAAACATTTATTTAGTAGATCCACCTAACCATTCAAATGTAGTACTTGCTCTTAACAAGGTATTCTGAATGTGCTAAAGAATAAAGGGAAGTCACTGTCATTACATACTTTTAAATCTACCTTTATCTGAGGGTTACAGGCAGGAAATGACACAGATGGGGAGAGAGATCAGTCTTATAAAATAAGGTCCTCAAAGCCCTGGCTTAAGATAGAAATCCCTTTTCTGTGCTATTCCTTGGCTGTCCATATTTCATGGGGCATTAAAAGGCCACAAATGTCACTCTACTTTAATTCTGAGAATAGAGAGCAACAGTAATGTGATCTTACCTGGGTCCTTCCTCGTCACCCTGAAAGACAACAGAGAGAATCAGCATTAGAAATCACTGTTGATAGAGACAGATTTAGATTTCTTTCTTTTCCCAACCTGAAAGCAAACATTGTGCATTTATTGTAACAAAGACAAACCAACAGATGTCTAACATCTAAGATAAGGGCTAATGTAATCCTATGTTCAAACTGCCCAGCAGAAATGAACTGATAATTTGCTCTTGTAAGCAGAAAGGTGAATGCATAGACCTAGGAGGCCTAAATAATAGCCTTGACTTTTTATTTGTATGGCTGGTAATACTTAGTTCTGAGCAGACTGAGAGCCCCAAAATAGCAGCAGGTCAGAGGCAAAAGCTGACCAGCTCCAAAAGCATCAAGCTGTTTCCTTCAAAGATTTATTTCTGCCATAGTCTAGCATTTTTTCTCTAAACATGAACATAGCAACTCTAATATATAGGATGCTAAGGTAGAAAGGATACTGAAGTGGGACTTAGGAAATTGGGATTCTAGTCTGGGCTCTAAAACTTTTTAACTATGCATCCTTGGACAAGATAATTAAACTTTGGTCTTCTCCTCTAAACAGGTAGTTCTGGCATTTGATGATCCATATCAATCTTTAGCCAAACAACAGCTTTTCTTTTTCATGTCCACTCTTTGCAAAAATAATGTTAATTATTTTCAGATATTACATTTTCTTACAAAGTGATCACAGCAGCTTCCTTTGGGTCTCTGTGACCAAATAAGATCTTTCAAATGACTCGATCATTTCTCAAGAGAGCTCACTTATCCTTCTGGTGACAGATCATCTTTCATATCTCCTCTTTAGTCATTTAGGAATAGTCTCAATAGAGAATGTATCTCCTAGTGTACTCCCTAGAAAATGAATAAATGAAATGAACAAATCCTACTGGTATAAAAGACAATGAGTTAAAGCCAGATGTTCTGGGTCCATATTTTGAGTTTATTACTTGCTTGTTGAGTTCCTAATTTGCAAAATGGGGCAATAACTGTATATCATATGGCTCATGATTATAAGGATTAAATAATGTCTATAACTAAAAAGTATAGTGCCTGAGACAAAAGATACACTTTATAAAGGTTCTTTATTAATATCAGTAGCAATTCAGTATGACTTTTTAAAAAATTACTATATGTACGTGCTAAGAATAAATGATACATAAACCATAATGATGAAATGTTCTAGAAGCTTCCAATCAGCAGAAAGGGAAACAGACAGATAGAAAATGAACTAAATGTTAGGGTTTCTAAAAAAGATACAAACACAATGCTTTAAGAGTCAAAAGGGAAGTGATAAACATTGCCTCTCCAGGAGGAGGCTTCACAGGGAAAATAACATATTGCCACTTGAGGGGTAGGTAGAATTTTTCCTGGCTGACATAAAAAGAAAAATGGGATGGACATTGGACTAGCAAAAACAAAGGTGTTAAAAATACACACACACACACACAAATATACAGTTCAAAAAACTTTGAGTTTTGTGTAATTAGAGAAAAGGGGAAGTGGGGGTAAGGTTGGGAGTGTAATTACATAAAGGGAGCCTATCAAGGTGCAAGCCAGTAAAGGACAGCTGCAGCCAGAACGCTGATTTTAATCAGACTACCCACTGGAGGTTGAATAAGCGCATTTTATTTATTTATTTAGGTACTGGGGACTGAACCCATGGACGCTTAACCACTGAGCCACATCCCCAGCCCTTTTTATTTTGAGACAGGGTCTAAGTTGTTTAGGGCCTCAGTAAGTTGCTGAGGCTGGTGATCCTCCTGCCTTGGCTCCCAAGTCACTGGGATGATAGAAGCTGCCACCACACCCCGCAAGAAGGGCATTTTATCAGACTATTATGGTGCTAATCACCATATATTCAGGGGTGCTAATCTATATTCACAATGAGAGGAAAGTGGGGTGAGTGATGGAGGGCAAATATAAAGACAGTGGAAACTAACTTTGTATTTTAATCAACTGGTATATTCCATAAAAACTATAATACAGCAAGAGAAGTGTCATATAATTTAAATTTCATATGAGTGACATAACAGTCTATGACAAATCTCAACACATTGTTTTCAATTATCTTTGGATATTTATTTACTTACTTTTCTGGTACTGGGGATTGAACCCTGGGATGCTTCAGCACTGAGCAACATTCCTAGTACTTTTATAAATTTTAAGACATGATCAACCTAAGTTGCTGAGGCTTCCCTTCAACTTGTAATCCTCCTGCCTCAGTTTCCTGAGTTGCTGGAATTATAGGTATGTGCTATGTGCCACTGTGCTCAGCTCTTTAGATGTTTAAACATAACTGTCTAGTACAGCTTTACAGAAAAAAAAAAAAAGACCCTAAACTTTTTCCTCCTCACAATTCCATATCTTGGTGCAAGGGTTAAGAAACTAGAATTCTGAGTTATAAAAACATGATCTAAGATTAATTTCAACAATAAAGCTTTTGGCAATTTACTTAACTTCTGAGATTTGCTTTCCTCATCCTCACATGGAAATTCTAACCTCAAGGGTCAGCATATGGATTGAAATAAATGAGAAAATCTGTACAAAACCATAAACACAAGACTGGCACATTGTTAAGTATTCAACAAATAGTGGCTGTTGTACTTTCTCTGAATTCTTAATAACATTTCTCAGGGAGAGTGGTGAAGGAAAGAGGACATAGGATGCAATGTCTTGCTGTTGGTTCATCCATTTCTTCTGCTTATAGATGCATGTTTCTTTTCAGAAACAATGTTCATTATCGCAATGCATGGGGAAGGCCAGGGTGAGATTTTTACCAATGAAGGGATGGATAAATGAGTGAAAAAATACATACACATGAATTATAGGGCCATTCTGAATAGAGTAGCAGACATTCAGATGCCTGCTACCTTGCTTGCAAAGATGAGCATATGCTATTCCTGCTATCCAAAATGTGCATCTCTGTTCTGAAAGTCTAGCTAATTCCTAACCATTCTTTAAGATCAATTCTTAGTGCTTGCATGGCATAATCCCCCTCTGTCCTCCACATCTGCACAGTTCATCTGTCTCAGCTAGTACTTAAAAAAGAAAACTAATCGTGACAGTATCATAAAGGGTTTCCCTATTTGGATTTAAGCTCCTTGAGAATTCATTGCACCTAACAGCACAAGACACACAGTAAATAATTACTGAGGAAAAGAGAAGGGTCAAGAAACTGTTGGATTTAAGATTAATTTCTTTAAATTATGAGTAAATTCTGGTTTCAAGAATACTAGGAATGAGGGGCTGAGGCTATAGCTCAGTGGTAAAGCAATTGCCTAGCACATTGGGCACTGGGTTCAATCCTTAGCACTGCATAGAAATAACCAAATAAATTAAGACATTCTATCCATCTACAACTACACAAAATTTTTAAAAAGAGAATACTAGGAATGAGAATTTGTTTAACAACAACTTCCATTTCAAGGACTTGTTAGATTAAGCAGTGCTCCCAAATCCCTTCTTAAAACATCCGGAATGCTCTTGGTTGGCATGCAACCTTCCATTTTTACCTGGACCAGAGACACTACTATTCATCAAGGCAAACAAATTTAATCCTAAACCTGCTTATTCAGCTGAGCTAGTAATTATAATGACAATTTAATTAATTAACAAAAAATGGGTACAAAACCAACAACTGTTGCTTCTATGAGTTACTGTTTTCATGAAAATTTGAATACTTCTACAACATTTAATAAAGAGGAATTAAAATTTGGTGGCAATTTTGACTGTAGATGATGCATGCAAAATACCAGAAGGAATAATTTTTAAAAACCTAAGATTCTACATTCAATTTGCTTTCAACAGTATACCTTTTACTATAAAAAGAAAAAAATTGAACATTTAAAATTGTACTGTAGGGATGTGATTTATATCAGAAACATGACAATTAACTCCAATTACCAAACTCACAATTTTAAAAAAGCCTTAACTTAGCATTTTTAAAAGTGTACATATATTGAGCTTAGAATAAATGCTTAAGTTATACATGTATCATTTTTAATAATGCCCTCATGTGAAACAACTTTTTTCTAGTATCATTTCATTGCAATTCAGCATTCTTTTAAAAACTGGACAAAAGACAGAAATGCCCATAACATAAAAATTAAAATAAAGACACACTATTAGTTTAAAAAAATTTAATAACATTTCTAATACTTGACTTTGGTAAAGATTTTTATAAAATTATGTGATTAAAAAAAGAGTAAGAAAGTCAGAAAGCAGAGAAGAAAATATTTCTCAGTTTGTTTTATGAAGTCACTATAAACCTAACACCAAAATCTGACAGAAAATATAAATTACAGACTAATATCTCTCATGAACAAAGACATAAAATCCTTAACAAAATATTAGAGAACTGAACCCAAATAATACATCATGATCAAGTAGGAGTATGTCTCAAGAATGCAAGGTTGGAGCATAAGTCCCAGTTACTCAGGAGGCTGAAGCAGGAGAATCAAAAGTTCATGGCCAGCCTGGGCAACTAAGTAAGACCTTGTTTCAAAATAAAATAAAAAGGTCTGGAGAGATAACTCAGTGGTAGAGCACCACTAGGTTCATTACTCCCAAAAGTCCCAGAACTACCCCCTCCACCCCCCCACAAAAGCAAGTTTGGATTTAATATTGTAAATTAATTAATGTGATTAATCATTACAAGAGAATAATGAGGAAAATCCTTATGGTCATTTCAATAGATGCAGAAGGGACATATGACAAAATTCAGTATCAATTCATGATTTAAAAAAAAATAACTCACCACATTAGGAATAGAAGAGAGCTTCCTCAATTTGATAAAGAACATTGCAAGGACCATCGTACTTTATGGCAAATGCTTTCCCTCTAAGACTGGGAATAAGGAAAGGATGCCCACTTCTACCATTTATGTTAGACATTTTACTGAAGGATCTAGCTATTGCAATAAATCAACATAAAGAACAAATAATGAGAAGAAAGAAAACTCTTTGTTAGCAGATGGCATGAATGCTGATATATAAAATCCTAAGTAATCTACAAAACCACTGTTATAACTAATAGGGGAATCTGGCAAGGTTACAAGATATAAGATTAACATATAAAAATTGTAAGCTGATCGTGGTGGCACAGACCTGGAGTCCCAGCTACTCAGGAGGCTGAAACAGGAGGATTGCCTGAGATCAGGAGTTGCTAGCCTAAGCAACGGAGTGAAACCCAATTAGGGTCCCATTATTGTGGTTTTATGATGTGGAGTTACAATGGTCATGTATTCATATATGCAGAAAGGAAAGATGTGTTTCAAAACAAAAAGTCAGTTGTAATTTTAGGTAGTACATAAAAAGGCCCGAAAAATTAAAACAACAATTTCATTTTCAATAGCATCAAAAATATTAAATGTTTAGGGAAAAATATTTTTAAAAAGTCATTTAGAGCCTTTAAGTCAGAACTCTATTTCTGACAGCCTATAAAAATCAGATTTTATGGAGACATACACCATGTTCATTTGAACTGTTGCTCCCTGAAACTAATATGTTATTTCTTTGCAGTTCCTCTGCTTCCAAGATTTTTTTCTTTCTCCTTGGTTTTTAGAAATGTGCTTTGACAGGTCTAGGTGTGGATTTCTTGGAGTTCAGATTGTTCAGGTTCACTCAGCTTCTTAAATCTGTAGATTTATGTCTTTTAACCAAATGGAAATTTTGAACTATTATTTCTTCACATATTTTTAAATTTTTTATTTGTTCTTTTTAGTTATACATGACAGTGGAATGTATTT
Organism: Glaucomys volans; assembly: GCA_020662805.1. Classification (NCBI taxonomy): domain Eukaryota; kingdom Metazoa; phylum Chordata; class Mammalia; order Rodentia; family Sciuridae; genus Glaucomys; species Glaucomys volans. The sequence continues at coordinate 273,283 of JAJEJO010001705.1, forward strand.
TAACTTATCAGACATACATGGAGTATAACTTCCTATTCTTGTGGTTGTACGTGATGTGGAGTTATACACTGGTCATGTATTCATATATGAACATAAGAAAGTTATGTCCAATTATTTCTACTGTCTTTCCCATTCCCATCCCCTGTCCCATCCTCCCATTCCCCCTTGTTCAATCTGGTAAACATCCATACACCCCTCTCCACCCGCCGCCTATTGAAAATCAGCATCTACATACCTGAGAGAACATTTGGCCTTTGGTTTTGGGGGATTAGCTATTTCACTTAGCAAGACAGTCTCTAGTTCCATCCATTTATTGGCAAAATTTGTAATTTCATTCTTCTTTATGGCTGAGTAATATTCCATTGTATATAGGTACCATGTTTTCTTTATCCATTCACCTCTTAAAGAACACCTAGATTGGTTCCATAGTTTAGCTGTGAATTGAGCTGCTATGAACATTGATGTGGCCGTGTCACTCTACTATGCTGATTTTAAGTCCTTTAGGTATATGCTGAGGAGTGGGATAACTGAGTAAAATGGTTCCATTCCAAGTTTTCTGCGGTATTTCCATACTGCTTTCCAGAGTGGTTGCACCAATTTACAGTCCCACCAACAATGGGGGACTTCTTCCCCACAGCCTCACCAATATTTATTATTACTTGTATTCTTGATAACTGCCATTCCAACTTGAGTGAGATGAAATCTCAGTGTAATTTTAATTTGCATTTCTCTAACAGCTAGTGATATTGAACTTTTTTGTATTTGCTGACCATTCATATTTCTTCTATTCTTTTCTGAATAGAAAAGTTTCTATTCAGTTCCTTTGCCTACTTATTGATTGGGTTATTTAATTTTTGAGTTTTCACACATTTTTTAACCCCATATTCTTTATTACATGCATATTAGATTTTTCATTTTTGTCCCACAGATCACTAAAGTTAAGTTTAATTATTTTTCAATCTTTGTTTTTTGGATGTTTAGATCAATATCAAGCTACCTCCAAATTCATCAATTCTTTCCTCTCTCATCTCCAATTTGTCAATGAGCACCTTCAGTGAATTCTATGTCAGTTATTGTATTTTTCAATTCTAATTTTCATTCCTTTTTCATAATTTCTTATTGTCTGCTAATACAGTCTATTTTTTCATTAGTTTCCAGTATTTGTAAATCCTCATGAAGATATTTTTATGACAGCTTCACTCATGTGGTAATTCCAACATCTGTGTCATCCTGGTGGTAGTAGATATTGCTTCTGTTACTAGAGTTGAAATTTTTATTGGTACAATGAGTAATTTAGGACTGTTTCTTAGATATAATGAGTTATAAGAATGTGGTCCCTATTTAAACTTTCTATTTTAGCAGATGGTCAACCTGTTTAGGTTCACAATGCATATGTGATAGATTACTTTTGTGGATTGGGTCAAATGTCAACTTAGTATTTAAAAAGCCTGTTTTATGCTGTTCTGGTCTGCCTTACTCAAATGACAAGATTCCACTCCACAGTCTCCACAGAGCTTATTGAATAAGAGGCACCAGCTCATTACTACAGGGCGGGAGTGGAAGATAAAATTCTATCTACTGACCCAGCTGGAGAGGGGCAATGCATCACTAATGCAGAAGAAGAAGTAAGAGGAAGGTGTTAAGAACTCTATCTACAGTCTCCATGGGAGAGGGATACTACTTGTTTACTGTTACAACAAGTAGGAGGAAGTCAGAGTTCCATCTACAAATGCATGAAAACAGGCACTAGTCACTACTGAGAGGAGCATGGGCAAAGGCAGAAATTAAAGTTTCACCCATGGGCTCCATGGAGAAATAAACCCCTTGTTACTGTAAGGAAGGTTGTAAAACAGATTTTCAGTCCACTGGTTTCACTGCATTCATGCCATTTGGGGTTGGGGTGTTGTGTAGCTTTTCCTTTATGGTATTCATCTCCATATTAAGTACGTATGATCAAAAGGGTTTCTCTATGGCTAGACCTTCCTTTTCCCAGTCCTCTGACTAGAGAGAGCAAGCTTTTCTTGAGAATTTACTTCTGTCTGTATCATTAATGCTTCCAAGCTGTAGGGCACTCAGGACAGGACACATAAGAAACAAAGAAAACTCCAAGGTAATTCACTGCCTTGTCGTTCCTTAAATCCCAAGTTTCCCAGTCAGTATGGCCTCTTTCCCCACCTTTGAGAGTCTTCTGATACGTGACCATTGTCAAGGATTTTTGCTATAATTAGTGCAAGAAGTAAAATGGAATGTGTTCATGGTTGTTCTTCAGAACCAGAAGTTGTATTTTGCTTTAAAACTAAAAATAAAAGGGAATGATTGATGGAAGGTTAAAAAGATGGCTAGAAATGTAACAAACCAAGATTGGCAAAATGTTAATGGATTAGAATCTAGATTGTTGGTATATAGGTATAATCTATAAAATCCTTTCAACTTTTCTATATATTGGAAAATTTTCACAATAAAATGTTGGAGAAGAATCTTTTGGTTTAATTCAAAATGCATACGATTATTTTTAAAATACCATACTATGCAAAGGGAAGAAAAGAATTTCTCTGCTGAGTAAAGATACTGGGTATTTGCTCTAACCAGTGTTATCAGATTTATTGGAAGAAGCAACTATTAGATGATGAACATGCTTTAGCCAACTGAATGCTACTTCTTATTTTAATAGCTTATTTTGTTACAGACTGATCTTTAAGTCTTATCAGCTCCTGTGTTTCTAAGAGTAATTCTGTCAATTGAGGTTCTTAAAGGACAGATGATGATAGGAGGATCTAAATTCATTATTTGAAATAAATGAGAGGAATGTCACAAAATCCAATTTAGGGTTTTTTAAATTATATTTTGATAGTTGCAGATGGACGGCATGCCTTTATTGTATTTGTTTAGTTTTATGCGGTGCTAAGGATTGAACCCAGTGTCATGCATGCGGTAGGAAAGCACTCTGTCACTGAGCTACAGCCCCAGCCCCTAATCTTTAGTTTTGAAAGAACAATCTAATCAATACCCAGAATAAATACAAGGGTCCAATTTGAGACAGCAATAAGCTGCTGATCCCTTGCATTAAATCTGGTTGAACTTTTAATTTATTAAGACACAAAATGACCACCTCTACATTGTAAAAGGTCTTAGGGATGCAAGAACACTGAAATCTCATTTTTTCCACAGATACAAATGGGAAGGTTAGTATTTACTCTGTGCCATTACATATTAGATATGTGACTTGTTTTTTCTTTTTTTAATTAGTGTTTTATGCTTATATATAGTAGTTGGATTCATCCTGCCACTTGCTTTTGATCTTCATAAGGGCTCACAGCCAAGAGTTTGCCTTGGGTCTCAGAAGACACTTGAACTTCTGCGCAAGGCTGGAACTGTTAAGACTATGGGAACTCTTAGAGATGGATTTTTGAAGGCTAGAACTGTTAAGATTATAGGAACTCTTGGAGATGGACTCTGAAGAAAAGAAGCACCACCAACTCAAAAGTTACTATACGGCACCTCATTTTGCACTGTGAGATGGACACGACATTTTGGGGGCTGGGGCAGGATGGTATGGTTGGGATATGAGGCATCCCCCAAAAGCTCCTGTGGTAATGCAGGAGATAAAAGGATTAAATTATGAGAGCCATAACCTAATCAGTGGTTTGGCAATTTGAAAGGCCTAGTGTACTGGGTGGTAACTGTAGGCAGGTGGAGCATGACTGAAGGAAGTGATCACTTCCAGGGAGTCTCTGCTTCTTGGATACTATGAAGTGAGCAGCTTTTCTTCACCATGACCTTTTGCCAAGGTGCTCTGCCTCACTCAGGCCCAGAGCAATAAGACTCAGCTGACATGAACTAAAACACTGAAACCACGAGCTCAAAATAATCTTTCTTCTCTAAGCTGTTCTGGTCAGGTATTTTGGTCACAGCAACAAAAACATACCTAGCATCCAAAACATTCTAGGGAGAAAGCATAGGCAGTGCAATAGGACAAACACCTGAATCGTGGCTCTATTTTTTACTCTCTAAATGACACTGGGTCATAATCTCCACAGTTCTCTGCATCTCAATATACCATCTGTCAAATGGAGTTAATGAATGCTGATATTAGGGTTAAAGGAAAATGACTATAAAGTACTCTCTTGCCTATCTAGAAACGTATTTAGGAACATGCTTCCTTAATTCTGAGGAAGATGAAAATAAAAGAATAAGAGCTATTCTTTTCATGCTCTGATGAAAATTAATCAAGAACCCTGGATAGGTGAGTAGACAACGGTCCAACTGTCTCTCCTATTTCCTATCAGGTTGCCTTGGATAATACCTGCAACCTGGATCACACCTTAACTCTTCCATTCACTGGTTAATTTTGTTGTCAGGTTCTCCTGCACCAAGGCAAGACTGCCAGTGAAGGCCAAGCTCACTGAGTCAGTAGCAGTCCTGGAACACCCACAGGACTCTCCTAGGTTTTCTTTTTCTTTCTTTTTTTTTTTCCTTGGGGGATTGAACTCAGGGGCACTCGACCACTGAGCTATATTCCCAGTCCTATTTTGTATTTTATTTAAAGACAGGATTTCACTGAGTTGCTTAGCACCTCGCTGTTTGCTGAGGCTGGCTGTGAACTTGTAATCCTCCTGCCTTAGCCTCCCAGCCACTGGGATCTCCTATGTTTTCTTCTAGAAGAAACTACCCTCAACCAATCTGGCATACATTTGACCCAAATTTTCAACTTAACACTATGAAATCTAAAGAACGCTAGCTTTTCCCTAGTTGCTGAAATATAAATTTTGCTATTTTTTAAAAGACTGCCTTAAAATACTTTCTATAAATAGGTCCTAAATGCCTAAATATATTGGTAATATGCCTAAAACCCTTTTAATCCCATTATGATATAACGGGATATAATATGTTTAGTGATTCAAATTTATGTTATGTCTTTCATTCATATTTTTTTGATTTTTGTTTTGTTGGTTTTTTTGTGGGGGCAGGGAACAGGGGAATGAATGCCCAAGGATGTTTAATCACTGAGCTATATTCCAAACTGCTGGAGGTCTCATCAAGTTGCTGAGGCTGGCCTTGACCTTGTAAGCCTCCTGCCTTAGCATCCCAAGTCACTGGTATTACAGGCATGCACCATCACACCAGCTTGCCACCCCCGACTTTTCAGACAAGGTCTCACTAAGTTATGCAGGTCTGGACTCAAGTGATCCTCCACCTCAGCATCCTGAGTAGCTGAGACTAAAAGCATATGCCACAATGTCCACATCCACATTGCACTCTCAACCCAGCATTTATGACCACAATTTATACAGCTGGTTCCATTTAAGAACCACCTTAAAGCACTCTTTCCCTTATTCTCAGAGTAAGTCCAAAATCTTTCATTCTGGCCTGCTCCACTTCCTAATTTGCTCTCATTCAACCCAGTTCTCACCTCTATAATGACTTTATTTATAGGCTCATTTCACAACTTGGGATGTGTTATTGACCTTTCTCTGGTTCTCATTTCTGGCTTCTCTCCTTAACTATGAGTGTTATCTGCCTCATTGATGGTACTCCTGTAAGTCATGGTGGATTAATTCTTTGCCAAACCCAGCCCCTGGGTACAAGTTCTAGTGGTCAATACTTCCATACTAGCTTGCACACTGGTTAAAACATATACACCCTATCCAAGCTTTCAATTCATTTGTGTTCAGGGACAACAAAAGGGCACTTTCAGAGTTAATAAATATAGATGATCAGATTCCTCCTAGTTCTCTAGCTACTGATAATCATGGGCATTTTTATTTACCTCTGCCTTTGGCTCAGCTGATTCATTAGAGGTATCAAGTTGTTCCTTGGCCTGGGCCATCTGAGTCATCAGCCTATCCATATGGGACTGAATGTCTGCCAGTATCTCAGTTACATGAGCTGTGGCCATTGCCTCCTGGATGTCCACTAGATGAAGAGCCTTCTGCTCCTCATCAGCAATCACTTTCTGAACTTTCTTAAATTCTTGTTGTATAAACATCTTCATCTGGTCCCGAGTTACCTGTAAAGCACAAACAAGTAAGAATAAGTTGGACATACAACGAAAGAAAGGGTAGAGTTATTGCTAAAAAGTACTTGGTAGTTCTGGTCAAATTATGGTTTCTGTCTGATCCTGAAGTTTTATAAATATTCTCTAAGCAATGTTTCTCTAAAACCTTTGATAAATTTCATGTTAATATTTTAGCCTTTTCATTATTCAGGAATTAATTCTTTATCCTTTCTTGCTTTTGGTTTTGTTCATTTTTATACCAGTAATATATGACTACTTCTTAAAAATTTAATAGGTAAGTATATACAGCAAAAATGCAATTCCTTTTCTCTTCCCAATTAATGTGGACAGTTTGCATGTATCCTCTCACCCATTTTTCTGTACAATTATACACATTGACATATACGTACTATGTAGTTTTTATATAAATGGACTCCAGTGAACACAGGTCTTGATTTTTCTCCTTAAAATATCTTAGTGCATACAGATCAGCATCATTCTTTGTATTATTTTTACAATCTAAGTTATGGAGCTCTATATTATATCTTATTTAAAAATTCCTCTTAATGGAAATCCAGGACCTCCCTGAATTTTTACTATTTATTACCAATAATAGCAATGAAGATCCTTGGATATACCTCTTAATATTTATATGTTTCTTTAGTGATCTCTGAAATCACTGAGTCAATTTATACATACTGCCTTCCAAAAAAGGTGTACCAATTACATTCCTACAACAATGTATAAAAATAAGCATTTAATGCTTTATATTACTGTTTGTTTTACATCTGTGAACCAAATAAAAGATAATTGTAGGCTATATTTGGCTAAGGCAAAAGAAAGGCAAACAAAGTGAGAAACTACAAAAATAAGAACTTCTAGATACTCTAAATCCTGTAGTAACTACAATTATTGATGTATCCTCACAACAGTGTTTATTTTATAAGGGTTTTGTATGTTTGTTTCGTGGTACTGGGAATTGAACCCAGTGCCTTGGATATTCTAGGCAAGTGCTCTACCACTGAGTTATACCCCCAGCTTTTTTAAATTTTTTATTTTTATAGACTTCATTTTGATTTATTGTACACGAATGGGGTACAACTTTTCATTTCCAAGGTGGTACACAATGTACATTTACACCATTCATGTAATCATATATATACATAGGGTAATACTATCTGTCTTGGTCTATTATCTTTCCTTCCCCCAACCCCTCCTGCCCCATTTTACTCTACACCATCCAGAGTTCCTCCATTCTTCTCTTGTCACCCCCTGCCACCCTTCCCCCCACTCTGTTATGTATCATCATCCACTTATCAGAGAAAACATTCAGCCTTTGGTGCTGTGAAGTGGAACAGGAGTGGTCTGTGGGAGTGAGGAAGATGAGTGCGGCAGTGCCAACACACCACGATGGGAGACAAGTTCTGAAGATGCAGGCTCAAATTTAATGCGGAACTGCAAAGTTTATATAGCATACAGCATCCAATCACCATCTGTTAAGCTCTCCTGACTCCCTTGTGATAGGCTCATGATTATACCATTTAAGGGAAGAGGAAGTGCCTGGGGCTTGCTCGGGTGCTCACAGAGAGCGTAATGCTCAGCATAGGTCTGCCTTATGCTTCTGAGAGGGACAGGTCTGCCTGTTCCATCATTATGCTTCTTCCTGTAATGCGAACCACACTGACTCAGGTGTTCCTACACTTTGGTCTTTTGGGCTTGGCTTATCTCACTTAGCATGATATTCTCCAACTCCATCCATTTACCTGCAAATGCCATAATTTTATTCTTCTTTATGGCTGAGTAATATTCCACTGTGTATATATACCACAGTTTCTTTATCCATTCATCTATTGAAGGGCATCTAGGTTGGTTCTGCAATCTAGCTATTGTGAATTGAGCAGCTCTGAACATTGATGTGGCTGCATCACTGTAGTATACTGAGTTTAAGACCTTTGGGTATAAACTGAGGAGTGGGATAGTTTTTAAGCAACTACACATATTATGAGTAGCTGAGATAGAGAAAAGAGATAGAACTATAAACAAAAGAAGAAAGGCCAGGAGAGGATTTTGGACCTGGAAGAGAAAGTAGTTGTTATTTAATTGAGCCTATTCTTCTACAGGAACACAACTGTAAGCCTATAGGAGAAGAAAGGACCCCAACTTTCGCCACCTTTTTTTTCTAGACTGGGGATTGAACCCAGGAGCACTATACCACTGATCTGCATCCCCAGTCCTTTTTTATATTTTAGAGAGGGTCTTGCAAAGTTGCTGAGACTGCCCTGCCCTCAAACTTGAGATCTTCCCATCTCAGCCCCCAGAGTCAATGGCATTACAGGCAAGAGCCAACCCTCCAGGTTTCCAATCTTCTGTTCTCAGTCTAGTGCTCTGTTAATATAACAATCTGTCAGCAAGGAAATCAAAGTGGGAAAACCTAAGCAAAGAAACTGAGGAACGGAAAGATGGAAAAGGGGGAAAACAGATGAGATCATTTTTAAATAGCCACTTAAAAATTGAGAGAAGCTTGATACCTTCAGCATAGCTTTTGTAACACTGTTATAACTTCAATGCAAAAGAAGACATGGACATTGACACAGCAAGTGATTAAGTGACAGAAGCCCTTAAGAATTCATATACTCTCTGCAGGTGCTCTCCCTGGTACTGGAGAAAAGAGGCCAGGGAATGTTAAATGTTATAATGTCCTTGCATTTTCTGTATCAGATTGAGAACTATGACCTGGCATTATATATATATTTTAATTCTTAGTGTATTTGTGCCAGGGCTGTCATTGCCTTATCATGGTATTAATCAATGGATCCCTATCCTTGAAATAAATTAGGTCTTAAATGATCTAGGATCTTCTCTCAGGGATCAAACTGGAGAGTTTTTACTAAGGGATGAATTTTCTGAATGCCTAAGAATCTCTTAATAGTTCCAAGTGACTAAAAATGGAAACTATAATAAAAACTGACTGCAATCTATTTTACTAGACCTCATATACACATGTGGTTCAAAGTTAAGAAGCTGACATCACAGGAAAATTGTGGACCAGAATGCAGCAAGTGAATGGGCTTTAAAAATTAAATTCTTTTCCCCACTGCTTTATATGTAGGTTTCTAAACATGACACTTGATTTTATACAAAGCAAGCCACAAATGAGCGGTTGAATAAACTACTCTATAAAACCTTTATGCCTTCTTCCCACTCCTGTTTTCTATGAATTAACAAATGGGTTTTCTATGACCTAGCTCAAGACTGTAAGAACAGACTTCTGGTCACATCATTCATTTAAATTCAGAGTCCAAAGAAAACACTCCTTGGGAGATTGGACATATGGAAGGATGAGTCCTATGGAAAGGGACTCCTGCTTTAAAACTCCTCTATTTCACTTTCTCCTCATCTAAGCTATATCCTGAAAAAAATTTCACAGTCTCCAAAAGCATGTCTTTCATGTTGGTACCTGCTATATGAAAGCTTCCAACATCATTTTCAAGTGGGCTTCTTGGCACTTCTTTAACCTGTCCTTATTTCTCCCAAAGTGGGACAGATAGTCTTATACTATTAACTATAAATATATGAGATATTACATAAAAAGCAATTCTATAAATTCAGAAGAGAGTGAGCTGGATAAACCACAGAAAGTGACACTAATGACATGAAAGGTTCCTTTTACATAGCATCTAACTAGTAACTGCCCGAACTTTTTAAAGCCATAAACTTTCCTCACCCCAAACAAAAACTTAAGTCTGGAATTCCAAAAGTGCAATAAAATCAAAAGTGGAACTACATGGATTAAAAGAAAACTCTCTCCCTCATTATAGTACTTACTAGGATACTTACTGTCTCCAAGAAAATCTCACCAAGGGACCTGGTCCTCAATACCAAGGAAATTTTAAGAGGAGCTTCCTTCCTTTGGTCAAGTAGTCCCCAAGTTATCAAAACCTTCAGTCCCTAATTTACAAACAAGATGCTATATCTTTGTTAGAGTTGCATTAGGGTATAATGCTATTATTATTTAAACATAGCATTTACTAAAATTACTTAAACAAAGCATTTGTAATTTAGAAAAATTGATGGCTTGTCAGGAGAAACTCAGAACATATTAGTGAATATCTGAGTCCAACCTCCTCATTTTATAGATGAAGGGGGGAAAAGCCTCCAGGGAAGGACAGTAATAAAGTCATGTTTAGAAACATCCCTCTGTTCCAGTCCAGTATGCTTTCTGCCACAACATATTGCCTCTAATGATCCCTTTCTGACTGCTTCAGGTTCTTTCCAATTCTTTCTAATAAAAATGCTTCCTCAGTTAACAGTACATTATCCCAACTAGGCTGTTATTTCCCCAAAATGAATCTGGGATGAAGAATTTACATCTGAAGAGTTAAACCTTACTCCATAATACTTTCTATATGCTCTATATTTCATATTCCCAAGTTAGACCAGACCCAAGCAGCATGTAGTCTGGCACTTCACACATACATAATTAAAAACACAAAACCTTGAATTAAGAAGCCTGAACTTAAAAATAACACCCACTCAATGTAACTGACATGGGGTGGAAGCTATTAACTTCTAGCTAGCTGACCTATAAGAAACCACCCCCACAACCTATTTTTCCCCCTAAATTAGAGGTATACTATAAAACAACAAGACTAATACTTAAAAAGCACCATAGCTTAAGAAAGGCTTATTCTGGAAAAGTATTGCTAAGATGAACTTAGACGGATCAATGTCAGTAGTAGGAAGCTTCTCAAAAAAAGAGCATCTGAGTCTATTCTGATTAAAAAATTCAGAAACATTTGTTCTATTAGCTAAATTTCCTTCAAGGATTAAAAGAAGTCACCCCAAAAAGACCATTTTAAGAATTGGGGACTGCAGGAAATAAGAATGTGAAGATGTTAAATACCTCTCCTAGCCAGGAGGAGTGCCACACTTCTACAATCCCAGCAACTTAGGAACCTGAGGCAAGAGGAATGTAAGCTCAAAACCAGCCTCAACAATTTAGCAAGGCCCTAAGCAACTTAGAGAGACCCTGTCTCAAAATAAAAACAAAAAGGGCTGGGAATGTAGCTCAGTGGTAACGCACCCATGGGATCAATCCCTAGAATAAAAATATAAAAAAATAAATACCTCTCCTAAAAAGCTGTAAATTCATTTTAATTCTCCTCTTTCTCATCTGAAGCCCAGTAATCTAAAACAGAAAAAAGGGCAGGAAATTAAAATTTTTTAGATACTACAAAATGTCTTCACTCCCAAAGAACAATATCCTTCCAAACTGCTAGGGTCCATGGAAATTTTGAAGATGGGAAACTTAAAGTTAGGATTTCTGTATAGCTTCAAGTAGGCATTCTAGTATTGTACTCTGAGAGACCTCCTTCCAAATGTCTGCCAAAATCCAGAGAGGCCAGGCTAGGAAGAGCTTCACCAATAAGGACAAAGGCCTTTTTCAACAAATGGCAAGATCTACCATGCCCTGTGTCTTGTGTGTGACTGAAACAGCCATTGTCCCCAAATAAAACAACTGCCCGCTTCCCAGGCTAGGAAAATTATCAAGCAGCCTAGAAACACAGCAGAAATGAATTCTGAACTACATCCATCACCAACATGCTCAGTGACCCTCAGTAACATAATCAGAAGCTTGATTTGCTGAGGTTTTAAAATGGGGAGGTGAGAATGAAAGAGAAAAAATGTACTTAAGTGAACATATAAACTCTTCCTTAAAGCATCCATCTCATCTGTTAGAGGCCTCCAAAAAAGCAGCCATGTGCATGCTCACCATTTCATTATCCCCATTAAATAGCATCTATCTTTTTTTATTTGCTTATTGATTCACTGAACACAAATGGAGTTCAGCTATTGTTTCTCTGGTTGTACACAAAGTAGAGTCACACCATCTGTGCATTCATACATGTACACAGGGCAATGATGTCTGTCACACATTCTGTTATTATTCTTACCCCCCACCCCGACCTCACCCCTCCCTTCCCTCTGTGCTATCTATCCTTCCCCAATTCTTGCCACCCTTCCACCCCGCATTATGCATCATCATTCACTTATCAGAGAGACCATTCGGCCTTTGGATTTTTGGGATTGGCTAATCTCACTTAGCATAACAGTCTCCAACATCATCCATTTACCTGCAAATGCCATGATTTTATTCTTCTTTATGGCTGAGTAATATTCCATTGTGTATATATATACCACAGTTTCTTTATCCATTCATCTATTGAAGGGCATCTAGGCTGGTTCCACAATCTAGCTATTGTGAATTGAGCAGCTATGAACATTGATGTGGCTGCATCACCGTAGTAATCGGATTTTAAGTCCTTTGGGTATAGGCCAAGGAGTGGGATAGCTGGGTCAAATGGTGGATCCATTCCAGGTTTTCTAAGGAATCTCCACACTGCTTTCCAGAGTGGCTGCACCAACTTGCACTCCCACCAGCAATGTATGAGTGTACCCTTTTCCCCACATCCTCGCCAACACCTGTTGTTGCCTGTATTCTTAATAAAAGACATTCTAATTGGGGTAAGATGAAATCTTAAGGTGGTTTTGATTTGCATTTCTCTTATAACTCGGGATGTTGAACATTTTTTCATAAATCTGTTGATTGCTTGTAGATCTTCCTCTGTAAAGTGTCTGTTCATTCCCTTGGCCCATTCATTGATTGGATTATTAGTATTCTTGGTGTAAGGATTTTTTTAGTACTTTGTAGATTGTGGAGATTAGTGCTGTATCTGAAGTGTGTATAGCAAAGATTTTCTCCCACTCTGAAGGCTCTCTCTTCACATTGCTGATTGTTTCCTTTGCTGAGAAAAAGCTTTTTAGTTTGACTCTATCCCAATCATTGATTCCTGCTTTTGTTTCTTGCGCTTTGGGAGTCATGTTAAGGAATTCTGGTCTTAGGCCAACATGATGAAGATTTGGACCTCTTTTCTCTTCTATTAGCTGCAGGGTCTCTGGTCTAATTCCTAGGTCCTTGATCCATTTTGAGTTGAGTTTTGTACAGGGTGAGAGATATGGGTTTAGTTTCATTTTCATTTTACTGCATATGGATTTCCAGTTTTCCCAGCACCATTTGTTGAAGAGGCTATCTTTTCTCCATTGTATGTTTTTGGCTCCTTTGTCAAGTATGAGATACCTGTATTTATGTGGATTTGTCTCTGTATCCTCTATTCTGTACCATTGATCTACCTGTCTATTTTGGTGCCAATACCATGCTGTTTTTGTCACTATTGCTCTGTAGTGTAGTTGAAGGTCTGGTATTGTGAAACCCCCTGCTTTGCTCTTCTTGCTAAGAATTGCTTTAGCTATTCTGGGTCTCTCATTCCTCCAAATGAATTTCATGATTGCTTGCTCTATTTCTATGAGGTCCGTCATTGGGATTTTAATTGGAATTGCATTGAATTTTGTATAGCACTTTTGGAAGTATGGCCATTTTGACAATATTAATTCTGCCTATCCAAGAACATGGGAGATCTTTCCATCTTCTCAGATTCTCTTTAACTTCTTTCTTTAGTGTTCTGTAGTTCTCATTGTAGAGGTCTTTCACTTCTTTTGTTAGATTGATTCCCAAGTATTTTATTATTTTTGAGGTTTTTGTGAATGGGGTAGTTTTCCTAATTTCTCTCTCAGAGGATGCATCACTTACGAATAAAAGTGCATTAGATTTATGAGCATTAATTTTATATCCTGCTACTTTACTGAATTCATTTATGAGTTCCAGAAGTTTTCTGGTGGAATTCTTAGGGTCTTCTAAATAGAGAATCATGTCATCAGCAAATAGGGATAGTTGGAGCTCTTCTTTTCCTATTCGTATTCCTCTTTGGTCTGTCTAATTGCTCTGGCTAGAGTTTCAAGAACAATGTTGAATAGTAGTGGCGAAAGAGGGCATCCCTGCCTTGTTCCAGTTCTCAGGGGGAATGCTTTCAATTTTTCTCCATTTAGAATGATGTTAGCTGTGGGCTTAGCATAGGTAGCCTTTACAATGTTAAGGAACGTTCCTACTATCTCTATTTTTTCTAGTGTTTTGAGCATGAAGGGGTGCTGTATTTTATCAAATGCTTTCTCTGCATCTATTGAAATAATCATGTGGTTCTTGACTTTAAGTCTGTTGATGTGGTGAATTACATTTATTGATTTCCGGATGTTGAACCAACCTTGCATCCCCGGGATGAAACCCACTTGATCATGGTGCACTATTTTTTTAATATGCTTTTGTATGCGATTCGCTAAAATTTTGTTAAGAATTTTTGCATCTATGTTCATTAGGGATATTGGTCTGAAATTTTCTTTCCTCGATGTGTCCTTCTCTGGTTTTGGTATCAGGGTGATATTAGCTTCATAGAATGAGTTTGGAAGGGTTCCCTCCTTCTCTATTTCATGAAATACTTTGAGGAGTATTGGAATGAGCTCTTCTTTGAAGGTCTTGTAGAACTCGGCTGTGAATCCATCCGGTCCTGGACTTTTCTTTGTTGGTAGGCTTTTGATGACTTCTTTATTTCATTGCTTGAAATTGATCTATTTAAGTTGTGTATGTCCTCCAGATTCAGTTTGGGTGGCTCATATGCCTCTAGGAACCTGTTGATGTCTTCCAGGTTTTCTATTTTGTTGGAATATAAATTTTCAAAGTAGCTTCTTATTATGTTTTGTATTTCAATTGTGTCTATTGTAATATTTCCATTTCCATCACGAATTTTAGTAATTTGGAGTTTCTCTCTCCTTGTCTTCCTTAGCGTAGCTAAGGGTTTATCAATTTTGTTTATTTTTTCAAAGAACCAACTTTTTGTTTTGTCAATTTTTTGAATTGTTTGTTTCAATTTCATTGATTTCAGCTCTGATTTTGATTATTTCCTGTCTTCTGCTACTTTTGGTGATGATCTGTTCCTCTTTTTCTAGGGCTTTGAGCTGTAATGTGAGATCATTGATTTGTTGACTTTTCATTCTTTTATTAAATGCACTCCATGCAATGAATTTTCCTCTTAGCACTGCTTTCATAGTGTCCCAGAGATTTTGATATGTTGTATCTTTGTTCTCATTGACCTGTAAGAATCTTTTAATTTCCCCCCTAATGTCTTCTGTTATCCATGCATCATTCAATAGCATATTATTTAACCTTCAGGTCTTGGAGTAGTTTCTGTTTTTAACTTTATCATTGATATCTAATTTCATTCCATTATGATCTGATAGAATACAAGGTAGTAGCTCTATGTTTTTGTATTTGCTAAGAGTAGCTTTGTGGCATAACATATGGTCTATTTTAGAGAAGAAGCCATGACCTGCTGAGAAGAAAGTGTATTCGCTTTTTGATGGATGGAATATTCTATATATGTCTGTTATGTCTAAGTTAGCGATTGTGTCATTGAGTCCTACGGCTTCTTTGTTCAATTTTTGCTTGGAGGATCTGTCCAACGGTGAGAGAGAAGTGTTAAAGTCCCCCACTATTATTGTGTTTTGGTCTATTTGGTTCGTGAAATTGAGAAGGATCTGACTGACGTACATGGATGCGCCACTGTTTGGTGCATAAATATTTATGATTGTTATGTCTTGCTGATTTATGCTTCCTTTAAGCAGTATGAAATGTCCTTCTTTATCCCTTCTGACTAACTTTGGCTTGAAGTCTGCTTTATCTGAAATGATGATGGAAACCCCTGCTTTTTTACTCAGTCCATGTGCATGGTATGTTTTTTCCCAACCTTTCACCTTTAGTCTGTGGGTATGTTCTTCTCTGAGATGAGTCTCTTGAAGGCAGCATGTTGTTGGGTCTTTCTTCTTAATCCAATCTGCCAGTCTATGTCTTTTGATTGATGAGTTTAGGCCGTTTACATTCAGGATTATTATTGAGATATGTCTTGTATTTCCTGTCATTATAGCTTTTTTTGGGCTTTTAACTTACCTTTGTTTCTACTTTGATTGGCTATTTCTTTAGGGTAATTCCTCCCCATGTTGACTAACATTGTTATTTTTCATTTCTTCCTCTTGGAATATTTTGCTGAGAATGTTCTGTAGGGCAGGCCCTTTGTGAATTCTTTAAGCTTTTGTTTATCATGGAAGGATTTTATTTCATCATCAAATCTGGAGGTAAGTTTTGCTGGGTATAAGATTCTTGGTTGGCATCCATTTTCTTTCAGAGCTTGAAATATGTTGTTCCAGGCCCTTCTTGCTTTTAGGGTCTGGGCTGAGAAATCTGCTGATATCCATATTGGTTTCCCCCTGTAGGTAATCTGATGCTTTTCTCTCACAGTCTTTAAAATTCTATCTTTATTTTGTATGTTAGGTATTTTCATTATAATGTGCCTTGGTGTGGATCTGTTGTAATTCTGTGCGTTTGGTGTCCTGTAAGCCTCTTGTAATTGATTTTCCATCTCATTCGTCATATTTGGGAAATTTTCTGATATTATTTCATTGAACAGATTATTCATTCCCTTGGTTTGTATCTCTCTGCCTTCCTCAATCCCAGTAATTCTTAAATTTGGTCTTTTCATGATGTCCCATATTTCTTGGAGGTTCCGTTCATGATTCCTAACCATCTTCTCTGTTTGTTCAACTTTGTTTTCAAGATTAAATATTGTGTCTTCATTGTCTGAGGTTCTGTCTTCCAAGTGATCTATTCTGTTAATTATGCTTTCTAATGAGTTTTTAACTTGGTTTATTATTTCCTTCATTTCCTTGTTTCTTTCAAGGATTTCTGTTTTTTTCTCAGAACTTCTATCTCTTTATTGAAGTGATTTTTTGCTTCCCGCAATTGCTCTATTAGCTGATTATTCATAGCCTGAATTTGCTCTCTTGTCACATCATTCTCTTCTCCGATCATTTTAATTATGAACATTCTGAACTGCCTTTCTGTCATTCCTTCTACCATGCTGTCTTTGGGTTCTCTTGATATATCATCTAGGTTTGTTTGGGACACTTTCTTCCCGTGTTTTCTCATGTTGCTCGTGTACCTTCCCCTCTAGTAGTGCGAATCAGAGGGATTGCGATTTCCCTGTAAGGACTTAAAGTGTCCCTGCAGATTTCCAGTAACTCACCTGATGTTTGAGAGGTGCTTGATCAAGCGGTGACCCAAGAAAGCTGCTGTCCCACTACCTCCAGGTTGGGAATGATCAATGCTTCTGGGCAGAGGCAGCCTGGTGTTGATAGACAATCAGATACAGCAAGGTGCTAGATCCCGGGCCAGGGTGTGGACCTGGGCACTAGACCAAGTTGGGGTGGGGGCACAAAACTGTGCTCAGTGATGAAGACACTGGGCTTGAGAGCTCAGGCAGGCCTGAGCTCCTCCCTGGGGGCTCAGTTGGTGGCAGGTGGTCACTCTCTGCCAGGGAAGCTGTAAAATAGTGCCGAAGGGCCCAAACTCCCTGATGGAGCCGGCAACTCCCTCTGCTCCAGGCCAGACCTCCCCAGGAGACGCCTCGCAGTGGCGGGGAAGACTGGAAGACTGGAGCTCAGCTCTGAGGACTCAGGCAGCCGCAGATGGTTGCCCTCTGCCAGGGAAGCTGCAAAATGGCACCGAAGGGTCCAAACTCCCTGCTGGAGCAAGCGACTCCAGCCGCTCCAGGCCAGACCTCCCCAGGAGACACCTCGCAGTGGCGGGGAAGACTGGAGCTCAGCTCTGAGGACTCATACAGCCCCAGATGGTCGCCCTCTGCCAGGGAAGCTCCAAAATGGCGCTGAAGGGTCCAAACTCCCTGCTGGAGCCAGCGACTCCAGCCGCTCCAGGCCAGACCACCACAGGAGATGCCGCACAGTGGCTCAGAAGTCTGGAGCTCAGCTCTGAGGACTCAGGCAGCCACAAATGGTCGCCCTCTGCCAGGGAAGCTGCAAAATGGCATCCATTGATGCTGTTGCTGTTGTTTATATTACAAGTACTTTCCTGATTTTTTTTTTTTTTTTTGGTGGGGGAGCGTGCTGGGGATTGAATCCAGGGCCTTACACATGCCACACACTCACTCTATAACCAAAGTACATCCTTATTCCTTCAGCCCAAATTTTCTACAATAATGTTTAATACTTATTTCTGAACAATAATTTTTAAAAAGAAATGTAGCCTCAAGAAAAAGTTAAATCCTCAACAAAATACTAGCAAGTCAAGTCTATCAATGTATAAATATAATTAAATACTGAAACATAAATGTTGAATTTATACCAGGTATGCAAGGGCTGGTTCAACATTTGAAATCAGTTAATATAATCCATTCACTTCAAAAGGCTAAAGTTGAAAAATCTTATGATCATATCAACAGATGGAGAATAAGCACTTAACAAAATCCAACACCCATTCATAACAACTCTCAGCAAACTAGGAATGAAGACCAAATTAGATATACCTTCTGTTTCAGCCAAACTCCATCTCCTACTTAAAAATGCAAGCAGTTAATGAGGTTTAGAGCTACAGTGGTTATACAAAATCCTGAAGTAGATGCCCTTTTTGGATATGTTGTGATGGTCTCTATTTCTCATTTATGAGCCTGATATTTCTCAAAAGTAAATGACTTTACATTTTAGGTAACTCACTGGATCAGGTAGTGAGATTCATCAGAATGTTTTCAGACATTAAAACCTGTTCTTCTGAGGGGCACCATGATTACTGAAGTCCATAAAGAACCTTCAAACAATAGGTGCATCATGTATTAAATAACATGGTCTTATGAATAATGATAATGAAAACAATACCAAGATCCACTATGAGGCAGTCTTCTATGATTATATGCATGTTTCTCACTTAATATTCAGGCAACAATGGTTCCATTTCATGTTAGGGAACACCAAAGCCCAAAGTGGTTAGGCCACTTGCCCAGTTTTATGCAGTGGGTAAACAATAAGGCAGAGAGGGATTCAGACCAGATTAGTCCTATTCCAAGAACTAATGCTCCCACAACCGCTCCATATAGTATCCTGCTCTTCAGAAGGAAACTGAGCCTCTCAGAACTAGGACTAGACCATTGGTAAGCAATATGGTACAGCAGAAAGCTCAGGATGAGAATTCAGAGGCCCTGAACATTAGTCAGTCTTGGCTTTTGCAAACAACCAGCTGCATCACTTTGGGCAAGTCACTGAATCTTTCAGGGCCTCATTTTATGATAAAAAATGAAAAGCCAAATTGTTTCCTTTTAACTCTAAATGATACAACTGCGTAAATTCTAGACTCTTGGAGGAATAATTCACCAGGTTACAAACTCTGGAGTCAGCTTTATTTTCTTCCCCCAGATTACAGGTATTCTTGTTGTCTGGAAGGGAAATTGCCTATAATAGCAGGCAATTTGTTCTTTATATTTTGGGGGACTGGGCATCGAACCCAGGGCCTCAGGCATGCTAGGTAAGCACTCTACTACTGAGCTTATTTGGGGCATCAGTTCTTGCCTAGGCTGGCTCTCAAATTTATAACCCTCCTGCTTCAGCCTCTCCAGTACCTGGGATTACAGGTGTGCCCTACCATGCCAGTCGGGTCAAATGCATTATGACTAAATGGCAGAAATCATCTCACACTTGCCCCTCCACTACCACCCAGTCTTGCTAAAGAAAATTTCCCCACATAACCCCCCTTTTTTCTTTGCATTTCCTTCCCACTACTCTCCACTAAACATCTAGGCTTGGCTCCATTTGAGTCCTGCCTGCCCATCCCATCTAGGTCCTTTAAACTTAGTCCCACTCTCCCCTGCACCACTAACTTGCTGAAACAAAATTCTAAATCACAAAGACCTTCTGAGTGATTTGATGAAATTTGTCAGGATGCTACTCCTACTTCCAACTTCTTGAACAGCATTTTCTTCCTTCTTATCTCCCTTTGTTCCTGAATTCTTGGCTTTCTCATCTTGACTTCAAATCCCACCTTTGTTTCAGACTTAGTGACTACATGTATCCTTCACTGCCTCTGCCTTGGTGATTAGACATTAGCTTTGACTCAGATATTCTTTGGCTCGGTTTGTACTCTGACTCCCAGAATCATATTCTCTTCGATAGGAATGCCAACTTTTAGTCAGAATACTCCATTCTTCCTATTTCTCCCAGAGTCTTTCTTCCTGAGACTATAAATTTTGGCACTCTGAGCCTAAGTACTGTATTTTTGTGCTTTGTTTTGTCTTATTTTTGGCAATATTAGGGATTGAATCTCTACCACTGAGCTATATCTCCACCAGTCCCTACTGTACTGTTTTTAAACATATGAACCTATGCTTCTTCTGAATCTCTTTCCCTTTAGGCTTTTCCCTCCTCAACATATAATCAAATATATATGCCCATGTACACACACAGTACTAAGAGGCTCAGAACCATGCTTCCTAGAGGCTGTCTTGAAAGGACCTCATAAGCACTTGAATCCAATCTGCTAAAATAGTTATGAAGTATATAGCAACTGTGCACCCGTTACCTGAGAAAGACATATTCACAGTTGACTGACAAACAGCCCTTAGTGAGAGAGTTACAGATCTAATCACTATGGTGGTGTCACTGCTGCCTAGTATTCACTCTTCCCAGGGCTACTCGTTCATGCTAACAGGTCCTCTGACTTTATTGCCATGACTTGATAAGTAACCCAGCGACATGGCACTGAACTGGATGCACCAGAAAGCAGTTCACTAGGGATACTGGTTCACTTTGATTGACACTATTGCTTGCTCTCAAGATTTGTCTCTCTGTCTGATCTCAGGGCAGCAACAAAGAAGGTCATCACAAACTTCTGAGGGCCTGTTTTTCCCCCTTTTTCTGAATAAGTAGGGAAAAAATTGAGCGACTAGCATTGTAGGAATGTGAAAATAGTCCTCAGAGATACCCAGGACCTGTATCAACCAAGGATAAGAGTGAGAGTTGCTACTCCATCTTGCTTTTCTGCTTCTTTAATCTAAACTTAGATAGCTTCTGCTTCAGAAATTGTTGTGTAGGAAGCAGGAGGTAGAAAATGACACTGAAAGTTTGAGGGGGCAACTACACAGAATTTATACTATTTTTAAGCCTATTGCACCTGAATATACAAAGAAGACCTATTCCGTCTGCTGAAAATTAAAGCAATTTAAAACAAGACTCACCTCTCAACCTACATTCCAGTTCTCTATCCAAATGCCTCCTGTGCAAATCCACAGTTACTTGTATGCTATTGAAACTACATCACCAATCATGAGGAACTGTACATCATGAAAACACTCAGAAAGGGTAGTGGTATACAGGCCTTATTATTTCTGGGTCTTCTTTGCTACAAAGTGTCACAATGGTAAAACCCATGGAGTATGATGTGGTATAGAAAGGGATCTGAAGACTGAATCTGAAAATCAGAAAGATCAAAGTTTCTTCATTTGTAAAAGGGGGTAATATCTTTCTCATAAAGATTTTTCTGAATTTTATATAAAATAATACATACAAAGAACTATATGTATGCTTCCAGGCACACAGGACTATCAGCAGAATGGTTCTTCTAAGAGATAATAGTAAGTGAACAGTTACTATTTACTGTGTGCATTTGATATGGTACTCACTGATCTCTCACAAATAGTCCCCTTAAATGAGTTTTATTAAAGAGACCCTCCACACTTGGGAGTTCCAATTCAATTTCCCAAGGGAACACAGGAAAAAACTTTCTTATGCATCCTAGACATTGAGGAGTAAGAATATCAATATAGAAGCTCCTTGTCTCAGTTCTAGTAACTGGCCATTGGTTGTCAGGGAACCATGGCCACCTTTCTAGCTTAATAAAATCTCAATGGGCATCATCTCAGATAGAGTCTACCTCAGTGATAACAGAAGCAAAGCACAAAACAGCACAGGAAGAATGGATTTTAGTCCTCAGCACCTATGCATACTCAGTCTACAGGCATAGTAGCTCCTAAACCTCACAATCTGC
The DNA here is from genome assembly GCA_020662805.1 of Glaucomys volans. Taxonomy (NCBI): domain Eukaryota; kingdom Metazoa; phylum Chordata; class Mammalia; order Rodentia; family Sciuridae; genus Glaucomys; species Glaucomys volans. The sequence continues at coordinate 295,101 of JAJEJO010001705.1, forward strand.
CTCATCGTATTTTCTTTCCTGTGCAGACTGAAACCCTACTCTTCTCCCTTGGAGAGTTAATAATCTGCTTATCCAAGAACCCCAGGGCTCGTTCACTAGAGCTGCTAAAATACTTTTCAGATCCCCAAATGTTGTGATAATAAATGATCTTCTATCACTTCTTTTCTTCTCAAAAGCTTCTAGTTTGGGGACTGAGAATGTAGCTCAGGGTAGAGTGTCTGCCTAGCATGCACAAGACAGTTCAATCCCCAGCACTGCAAAATAAAAATTCCATTTTCTGAGTACTCATTAATAATAACACAACTATGATTAGTCCCACTTTATAGACGAAACTGAAGGCTCAGATACATTAGGTGATAGTAAGTGCTAGTAATATGGACTCATGTCATCTAATGCCAATGTTTGTGTTCTTCACCATAAATTAAATGGAAAGGAAAGAAGAGCATGCCATACTCGAAAATTTTTGCTCTGCAAGTCTAAACAAACTACATTGCTGTAACATTTCCAATCTATCTTCTATAGATTAAAAAATTAATAACTTCCTACAACTACTAATATTCCATAAAAAAGTAAAAAAATAGCAACTTTGTGGTATCATAAGCTTTGTAACCTTGAACGAGTTGCTTTACCTTCTAAATCCTTACTTCTTCAACTATAAAATAAGGACTGTAATGTCTAACTAATTGGACTGAGTTAGGAATTAGAATGATATTACTGTAGAATTTATTTCACCTGCTACATAAATAGCAAAAGCCACACTAGGGGGTGGTAGTAACTGATCACCAGATTGAATGGAATTCTCTTGGAGTTTGAGGGAACTGATGAATTTTGCCTTTTGGCTAAATTGACTCCATCAGGGAAGAAGCACTGTTTTCAAATTTATATAAAAATAAAAAAATGTGTGTGTGTGTGTGTATGTATGTATATATATGCATATACACACACAAACATATATATAATATAAACCTACAGTAAACTGAGAGTTGCAATCTGTAGACAGCCTTACGATATCAAAGAAAACACCTTTGTTTTGGCTGAGCAAACCTGAGTTTTATTTCCTAACTGAATGAAAGGTTGAACTAACAGGAAAAGGGGAGGGAGGGGGATAGAAGCAGGCCCTTAAATAAAAGTCTAGCTGGTTTTATCACTATTATCACAATGAAGTTTTATATCTAGGTACCCGGGCTCCTAAATTAAATGTCAAATACAATCCTGTACTGAAAATGAGAAGCATGGCTGCTATGGGGGAGTCCTGACAGCTCCACTCCCCTATCCATGTTAGCCGCATAATCAGCCCTTCAAGCCTTTGGCAGAGTATATTATCAAGTCTCCTGTCAGTGCAGAGAGAACTGGAGCAGGGAGAAAAGGACATCACAGCATGTTAATTTTATTAAGTATTCAAAGCTCAATTCCTTTGCTTTCTAAAACAATGCTCCAGCATACCAGGCAACTCAAAAATCATATGTGCCTGTGCCTTAGTTTTAAAATGCAATGACAGCAATGAGAGCAGTGATTCAATAAAAAGCCTGGGGCCCCAAAAAGAAAGAACAGTCATAGGGTAAAGTTGAAGGGAAAAGGAAAAGAGGAAGTAGAAAGGCAACAAAGACTCTCATTGGTATTTCCTTTAAAGTAGGAATACATCTAATATTGCTTTTAAATGTTTCTTACCTTATTTATTTTAATTCGGCACCAGGCAGTTTTGTTAACTAGAGTGTTTGCTCTATAATAATCAACATAGTTGCTTCTTGTTTTTACTGGGAATATATGGACACACACTGCATACTCCCAAGGCAGACACACCTGCCTTGACTTGCACAGACAATAGAGCTATGCCGAGTTAATGCCAATTACTTGAAGGAGGCAAGGCCCAGAGAGCAAGCAAGCGAGGGAGCCAGTGATCCAATCAACCAGTCACACCAAGGAATCCCAAACTGTGGAGGTAAAACTCAATTTACTAGCAAGTCATTATCACTCAAGAGGTATCTTTAAAACCTGTAATCTATAAGTGTCACTAATCCTGGGAAGTGTTAATTGATCAAAGTATAGAATCAAGTTGTTTATAAACAACTCATTTTGTTGTTGGCTCATTTTTCTCAGGAAGGCTTGGAGGGTCCTCTGAACTTTGAAGCACGGAAGCTGTCCCCATTCCCTTCTGGTGGAAGTAGTCGTGGTTCTCAAGATTAGGAGAGGGTAGCAGCAGTCACCATCTATAGGATGCTGTGCTCAGCACTTAACATGAATCATCTCATGTAATCATCTAACCACCTATGACGTATGTACTACAATCCCCTATTGTGTGGACAAAAAAGCAGAAACCTTAGAAATGGAGTTGAGCACAGGCTGTGCCCAAAGTTGCAGAGCTGTCAACGCTGGAGCTGATGAGAAGGGCTGGGGCTGATTTCAGAGCCTGAGCTTTCTAATAACTGCCATATACTACCTCTTTCTGCCAGAGGCCAACATCAGGTTTCTGACTCTCATCCCTGTTGTAAAGAGGAAAAGGACAGAAACACTAGCCATTGTTGATATTCAAGTGAAGGGTCAAAAAAAGTGATTCAGGCAGTATTTTCTTTCTCTTTCAATGGTTTCAGATATAATTCACGTATCTTATAATTCATATCCTTAAAGTGTATGATTTAGAGGTTTTTAGTATATTCCCCTATCTGTTTAACACCACAATCAATTTCAGAACATTTCCATCATACCCCAAAGAAATTTTATGCCTATTAGCAGTCACCCCACTCCCTTTCTCTCAACATTAAACACTGAGTCTATGTTTATCTCTATTTTGCCTATTCTGGACATTTCATATGAGTGGAATCATAAATTCGATCTTTTTATAATAGCTTATTTCACTTATTTATGGAATTCAGGACATGATACCCCCAAAATATGATCACAGGAGACCAGTACATGCCACCACAAAGTGTGCCTCATTAGTGGGCCATTTGGAGTTGGTTTTTTTCACACAAGGAAAATTATCCTTTTGTAAGGGAGATTTATATCTATAAAGAATGTCTCCATTTATAAGGGTGCATCCCTATGTGTACCGGGAAGAGAAGGATAAGGCTAAATAATCAGAAACAACTTAAATCTGCATAACTTCCTTACCCATGTTTATCAAGCTATTTCCTGGGCATTTTCCCATAACCACTCTTCCCACTATGGTATTTTAGCATGAATTCAAGGCACCTCTTTGGGATTTCCTTTATTGCTGGGCAAACATTGGTTCTATATGTTAATAAAATTCTGGGTTTTGTTAACCTCTCTTTATTAAAAAGGTCCATCCCAATTAAGAACTCTTATGGTTAGAGAGGAAAATTATTTTTTCTTCCCTACACTGTATTTCCAAAGGTTATCCCTGTTGTAGCATCTATCAGTACTATTACTTTTTATCGCCAAATAATACTCCACTGTATAGATATATCATATTTTGTTTATCCACTCACCAGTTGATGGATACATGGGTGGTTTAAACTTTCTGAATAGAATGACTAACCCTGCCATGAACACTGGTTACAAATTTTATGTGAACATGTTTTCAATTCTCTTGGGTACATACCCAAGAATAGCTGGGTCATATGGTAAGTCCATGTTTAACTTTTTGAACAACTATTTTCCAAAATGACTGCAGCATTTCATATTCCTACCAGAAACATATAAGGGTTACAATTTCTCCACATCCTCACCTAAAAACCTTTCTCTTACTGAGAAAACTGTAGAGCTGTAGCCCTAAAAACTGTCAACCTGCTCTGGCTTTGCTACACTTTGGCCTTTAACCTGTTGGTATTTCCTCATCTGTCAAATGGTAGGACTAGAGCAGGTGGCCTCAATTGAGCCTGATTCAGTCACATACAGAAGACATACTGAACAGTGGGGAGGCTGACGCTATGAAGTTGGTAGTTGGGGTTGGTCACAGGACAAGGAATATAATTTTATATTAACAGTTTCCACTGAATTTCTTTAGACCATTATTGCCAAGTCTACCAATAAAACAAACAAACAAACAAACAAAAACTCTCACAGAATCTGCCTGTGCCATTAAGAAAAAAACAGAAATGTCTTATTAAGTAAAAATTTCCATCTGACAGTAATGGCAGATTGGCTTTCAGGATTCTAGTTTTTTACACGGGCTCAAAGATGCAAGTAATTCAAGTGATTAAAATGTATGTATCTACAAGGGATGCTGGTAGTATAAAAAAGCAGAAAATAAAACTGTGTGTTTTATGGCTTAAAATATAGTCTATAATTATTAAATAATACCATTTTCTGCCTGAAAGGCAAAAGAGCATAATATTACCACATTTTTCATGTCTCTCAAAATGTGGCCACTGATCAACCATCTAAGCGATCTCAAAACTACTGATTATGTGCTCTGGCTGAGGTTCAAGAATCTACATTTAAAAATAAATAAGCCCAAAGTCTATAAACACAGCAGGTTGCAGAAGAACAAGTGCTGTTTTTTTTTTCTCTTTACAACTCAATTTACCACATTTTTCCATAGAAAATGTATACTACTTTTACAACTAAGGGGATAGCAAAAGAGGGAAGTTGTTTGGTTTTGTGTTGATAAAGGCGTGGGAATGGGAAAGGAGGGGAAAAGAGCTCATTTCTCCTCTTTCTGATGCCCAGGTGTCTAACAAAAGATGAAAAGGAGTCACATTTGCTTCTGGGTAGTTTTACACCTCAGAACCTATAATGAACATGAGAAAGCTTGAGTATTTTTCCCAAATGGTATTCTCCATCCATCAGGTCACACTGTTGAAGCACTTGCTTCAGTTTCATTTAGCTAGGTCTAAATTCTACAGGTGTTATTGTTCCTTTGCCATCTTCCCATGTTTTCTGTTGGAAAAGACCATTAACCAGTCCTTGTGTTCTGGAATTGAGGAAGGTCTGGCTGAAAGATCCCAGTAAAACAAGATGAAAGAAGATTATGAGGTAAAAAATAATTTATGAAGGGCGATATCACTGGGAAGGGCAGGTTATATGTATATATGTCTGCTGGTTCACAGATTCAACCTTAGTATAGGGGTGAAGAACGTGGAATAAGACAAATATGAAGCTAAGTTCTAGTCTCGTCAGTTATCAGTGAGCTACTGAAACACTTTAAGTTTCAGACTACTCATCCACAAAACAGGACAAATTCTTATTTACATAAGGTGATTGTAATAGATAATGCATATCTATTACTATATGCTAGACTCTATGCTCATAAGTTACAGATATGAGATAAAATAAACATAACTCATGTTCTCCAGGATTCCCTCCTTACAATTTTTTTTTTGTCAAAAGCATAGAAATAGGTCAAAAGTTCTAATAACCCTCAACCAAAGGACACTGTTATATATAACTTTATAACTGAGTCATCTCAATTCTTTGCTTTGGTTAGTTGAATAAACACTGCTCCAGTGAATGTTCCTGTCTTAATGACAGGAAAGAAGCAGGATGAAGCCTAGTTTGGCCCTGTGAATAACAAAGTATATGAAAACTAACAAGGATTCAAATTAGGTTTTGCTTATGTTCATTATCATTTGCAGATGTGAATCCTATAATTTTTGACATTCTGATTAGTACAGAAGAGCAAAGGTTGGGCTGTTCCATGCCAGTATCATTAACTATGAAAAATGACTATAAAGTCCTTTGTAATTACAAATGCCAAATAAATGATAAGTAAAAATCATAAAGAAAACCTTTCTCAGATCTATTTAAGTAATTTCATGTTGCTAGACGTTTTTCTGGTGTCGCACTTCAGTAAGAACACCTCTAGAAGCTGGCGACAAGAAAAGGAAAAAAAAACGTGCTGTATTTTAGGCAGTCTTGGTATGACTAGAGCCCATGCTCAATTCAAGTCAGAAAAAAACAATGTAAGCCAGTTGGATGGAGTTTTAAGATGCTTCTTTTTTTTGAAAATAATTTCTTATAAGGTTAGTATGAAGCTGGGACACAAACTGTGTATGTTTGTTTCAACACAGTTATAGGAAACAACAGCACATTTTAGAGGGTAAGTAAAGCAATCAATACATAGTAAAGAAAGTAGCTGTCATTAACCGCACAATAAAAGGTTAGTTTGATTGAGCTTAGCATGTTATGTTTTCGGTTCAATGATTTCTGAGATTTGGGCAAGGGAAAGGATGGGGAGGGAATTAATGTGTTTTCAGAACCTTGGTTTCCTCTGATAAACTCTGGAAGATAACTATATGGTCAGAAAAGTTGTGATCATAAAAAGCCCAGAAAGTCTTACATTTCTTAAAACTCCAGATATATCCACACACACACAACCCTAACTAAATCCCTAATTTCCCTAAAGCTTAGCGTAAACCTAAGAAATCTACAGGCAAAAATCCTACCTTATAACCAGGTAGTGGCATACCATCTATAATCCCAGGGACCTGGGAGGCTAAGTAAGTCAGGAGGATCCCAAGTTCTAGGCTAACCTCAGCAACTTATTGAGGCCCTAAGCAACTTAGCAAGACCCTGTCTCAAAATAGAAAATAAAAAGGGCTGGGGATGTAGCTCAGGAGTAAAACACTCCCAGGTTCAATCCTCAATACCCACTCCCCAAAACAGAAACAAAATGCCTTGTGCAATAGATGTTTCTGAAAGTTGGGTGGAAAAGAAGTTTTTGTAAACTGAATCATGTCAAACATATTTGGATAGTTTGTTATTTAAAAGACTACTTCCTAGTAATCCTCTTTATAAACTAGAGATTGTTATTAAAAGTAATCTTTCACAATGAAGGAGACTATAGAAGCCTGGAGCTATGCCCCCTTTAAAAAGGGCTCACCACGACAATATGCATGCACATGACTGTATCTAGTCCATAGGCTCTAATTCCTATGCTCAGACTCACCACCAGTGGTTGGGATTTGATGTTTCCTGCTGTTCCTCTGATTTCAGGGGACTCAGCCTACTTCCGAAACCATGGCATAGGCTTTGATCATCCTCCTAAATCCTGATCAGAACCCCTTCCCCTCTTTTTGGCTTTGCTATTCTTTTGAAAATAATGGCTTAAAGTAATCCTGTCCTCTTAGGCAGGCTGAGCTGACTTTTCAATCCATTTCCACTTCCCAATCACTTTTCATTTCTTTGCTCTCTCTGTTCAATTTAAGCCTAAATTCTTACATATTTCATTTTCTTGGAAATCAGTCTTACCCAGGTTCTGACTACTTGTTGAAAGGAGTTTTTTAAAAAAAAAATCACAACAAGAATGAAGGAAAACAGCCAATGTCCAGCACAATGGTTCTCTGAACAACATCAGCATTGCATGAGGCCATGATAGAAATGAAAACTCTCTAGTCAGCCCAGATCAAGGGAATCAAAGACTCTGGGAGTGGGCTCAACACTGTGTTGTAATAAATCCTTTAGGTGATTTTCATGCACACTGAATTTTCAGAACCACTAGTCTGGAATAAATGAAGGGTGTGACAAATGTGTGGGACAAAACGAGGTAAGAAGAATTAAGTCTATATTACTCATATAAAAGAATGTTTAAGATACTAAGCATAATGTAAAAAGCAATCACAAAACCATAGGTATAGTATAATCTTTGTAAAAAAATTTTAAAATGGAAAAATGTCTACAAGGTCATATACCAAATTTTAACTTAAGGGGGATTAATTTTCCTTTTCCTTTAGGAATATTGGTATATTTTCATCTGTAAGCTTATGTTGTTTTATGATTTTAAAAGATCTTTAATCCAGGCATCAACCACTACTCTCACAAAACTCAAAGTTAAAAAAATAACTCAGTCACCATCAGGCTTTAGTGTCTAGACTAATCAAGTTTTGTGATGCTTTAGGCAATTCTAAAGGAAGCGAGGGAGAGAGCACTCAGTCCTTCATGACTCAATCAGTGTTTCTATGTAATAAAGCCACTAGGCCAGGAAATGACAAGACATAAAGACTGAGAGATTCTTTCCTTCTTAAATAGGCCAACTCAAAAGGGGTATGGTAGGATGCTATAGGAAAACAGAACAGACTGAAAATTTAAGGGTTCTCTTAGAAGACATCGATTTATTTCTGGGAAAATTTTCTTTGTTATAGAAATTATATACTTAAATGTCCTATTTTTTACCCTCCTTCCTGACCTGAAAGTCATTGTGCAATTAGGTTCACCCTTCTTCACGCTGGCTCCAAGAATATACAGCATATATGCAATAGGCTGAGAAGGGTCTTAAAGGCTGCTGTGTGTGTGGACACACATACCCAAGATCAAATCAGGTCCTCAAAATATTCTTTAGCTTTTGGTGCACCATGGGGGACCTCTGAGGCTTCCATAGATTACTCTCATTCCTTCTAATCAATCATTTCACTTCTGTCAAGTTGGCCATCAGACGCACTATACGTATTCATAAAGGAAGCCAAAGCACTTTATCTATATCATCTCTCCCTCCTCATTGCCATGCTAATTATAAGCACCTGGTATGGTAGAAACAAAAAAATACAGTTCTCTCTCTCAGTTTAACTGTTCCCTCAAAATCCAGAGAGACTTGTAAAAAAAAAAAAAGCTTTCAGTAAACTTTAAGAATTAATTGGCTCAGTTGGGTGTAGTGGCACATGGCTGTAATCCCAGCAGCTCTGGAGACTGAGACAGAAGGATCACAAGTTCAAAGTCAGCCTCAGCAATTCAGTGAGACCCTGTCTCAAAATAAAATATAAAAAAGGGCTGGGGATGTGGTTCAGTGGTAATGAACCCCTGGGTTCAATCCCTGGTACATTAATAATAAAAAAAAATTATTGATTGATCTTCACTAAAGAAAAAACTATTTATACTACTGGCCCTTCTGAGTTAGGAGAGTTGATAAAGGTTACTCCATTTTTCTCTGTCAAAATATTCACTACCTCCAGAACCCTAACTACACCAGAAGACAAAAGATAGTATTTGCCCCAATACTTGCAATGGTATATGAAGAAAGAATTATTTTGTCGATTGGTGGCCGCAGCTGACTTTTGAAAAGCCTATTTCTGTTTTCTGTTTTACACATATCATGTTTCAACTTAGGAAAAAAGGCAAAATGTTATTAAATAATAGAAAAGAGACAAAAGCTAGTGCTTAGTTTGTGGCATATCATAAAAGAAATAATACAAGCCCTGGAATCAGAATCTGAATCCAACCTCTACATCATAACACATTTGGGGCGAAGGCCTCCATCTCTGTAAGCCTCAGTCCTTATCAATATAATAGGGATAATACACTATTTTATGGGAAAGTATATAAAGGAAAGAGGAATGAGAAATTAGTGTTTAATGTGTACAGAGTTTCAGTTTGGGATGATGAAAAGATACTGGAGATATCTGATGATGGTGGCTGCATAACAATGTAAATGTACTTAAAGCCTCTGAACTGTACCCTTAAAATGATTAAAAATTGTTATGCATATCTTACAATAATTATGGAAGGTTCCTAGCACACTCTCAGTAGGTGCTCAAGAAATGCTAGCCCCATTCCCTTTATAAGGAATTTGGGGGGTAGGGCAAAGGAGACAGGCAAAGTAAAATAAAACTAGGATTCTTTCCCTGCTCAATTGTGACAGGCTTTGAGTCTCAGGCAGAGCCCAGTTGGACCCAATACCAGGCAGTGCCACACTGGGTGTCTCAGTAGGAAGGAGAAAGAAGTCTGTGTTAGTCATAATCCTTGCAGCATATTCAGTTCCTAGTCCACCTCCACCCTGATACAGCAACTTCTCCAGTCCCAACACCCTGCAAAAATAAAAACAAAACGAAACAAAAAAACACAAAGAAATGGACACTTAAACCATTTCGCAGACTAGACTCCAGGTCATAAGAGCAAAAGCATGCTCAGTGGCAGCTGGCTCCCGTAAGTGAGGGACGGACAAAGACTTTAGTATTGAACACCAACTAGATAGGTCTGGATCCTGTTCCAGTCCTAAGCATTATGCTGATCAGTATCTCAGATGTCTTCAGCTGGATTTATGGACACAGAGTACAGAAATCTCAAAGGCCAAGTAAAGAAATATTAAAAATGCACTTCTCTACAGTTCAGGGAAAACAATTAATGATTATGTATTATAAGTCATAAAATAAGGGGGAAAACAGATGACATATCTCCAAGATAAGCTTAATTAGATCTTAATATAATGTTCACAGAGATTAACATTCCTCAGCTCAAGGAGAACAAAATGCTTGGGGTGCCAACACCCAATTTCAAAATAATACTTACTTTAGGATCTGAGCTCTTGAACTTTAACCTTTCCACCAACTCTATCATGGCTGCCTTCAGTCCACCTGAGTCTTTGCTCTAGAAGAAAGAAAAGTCAAGGGTCACTAGACAGCATTTTGTTGTTCTCTTAAACACAAACAGAATTTCAGAGGACAATGAAATGGAAAGCAATTTTTTTTTCTTATCATCCAAGAGAACTGAACAACTTAAGGAAAGCTGCACTGTACTGACCCTTTTCCTCTTCTCTACAGACAAAGGAGGGTTAGGACATAAATTGCCCAGTGACCTGAAAGAACTACTGGAATGAAAATTAAATGCAATTTGTATAGGCTGACTCACTACTTCATCTCAGACAACTGTGCTGGTTTACACTGAGAGCAAAGGCCCTGCAAAAGAAATTTCCATCTTATGGCCTACTGATTTCTTATTTTAAACTTTTATGTATCAGAAACAGAACTATGCAATATTAAATATTCTTACAAAAATAAAAGGGATGAAAACCACTGAAAACAGAATTACAGCGTGCTGGTTAACAGCACAAGGTTTTTGAGTCAGAAATGGTGTTTCAAATCTGAGGTCTGTCAATGACTAACCTAAGGGAAATTATTGAATTTCTCAAAATCTTCTCTTTCTAAAAAACTGGGGAAATAAACAGGCCATTATGAGGCTTAATTGAAATAGTGTTTGCACAGTATGTGGCACATAGTAAGTGTTCGAAATGTCACCTGTTATTATTAGAGTGTAATGATTTAGAGTAGTATAATACAATAGAAATATTATAAGAGATCCCAGAAGTAAGCCTTTATGTAATTTAAAATTTTCTAGTGGCTACAATAAAAAAGTGAAACTAATTTTAATGTATTTAACTTAACTCAGTATATCTAAAATATTATCATTTGCACCATATAATTTCAATATGAGATATTACATACTTTTTTTCACACTACATCTTTGAAACCTAGTGTTTTTTCACACTTACAACCCAATTTAATTTGGACACATTTCAAATACTCCAAAGCCACATATAGCTAGTAACTATTGTGTTGGTCAATCCAGATTTAGAGCTCAGACTATAGAGCCCCACTACCAAATTCAAATCCCAACTTCAACACTAGCTGTGTGACCTTAGGTACATCACTTAGGCTCCCGTGTCTCTATTTCTTTATTTATACAATGGAACTAACTATAGTAGTATCTACTTCATGGGTTTGTAATAAGATTAAATGAGGTAATACATGTCAAGACTCAGACAACAGGCCCTATTAAATTAACAAACATAACCTTAAGACATGAATGTGCACTAATGGTAATATGTGTGCGTTGTTATGGAGCACAACTTAAGAACAGACTGATCACCACTGAGAAGTCCAGATTTGAGAGTCTTTATTAGCCGACCAGCTGACTATCTCACACGATGCCCCAAAAATGGCTGTTGAGAGAACAGCATGTGTGTATGCACATGTACCACAATCTATAATTTTAAGAACCAGTTTATTTTCTTATCACAACAATTCTGTTGCACAGGGGGTATGACCACTTTTTTTTACCAGTGAAGATATGGAAGCATAAAGATGTAAGATGAGTCAGGTGTGGTGGCACACATCTGTAATCCCAGCTACTTGGGAGGCTGAAGCAGGAGGATCCCAAATTCAAGCATGGCAAGTTAGCAAGACCTTGTCTTAAAAAACAAAAAAACAAAAAACAAAAAACTTAAAGGGCTGAGGATGTAACTCAGTGGCAAAGGCTCAATCCCCAACACCACAGGAAAAAAGGTTGGGGGGATGGGCAGGACTGGAGATGTAGCTCAGTGCTAGAGCACTTGCCTAGCCTGTGCAAGACCCTGGGTTTGATCCCCAGCACCACCGAGAAAAAAAAAAAAAAAAATTACTGATTGTCATTTTCACAGGGGAAGAGAAAATAACAAACAAGCAGTACAGATATCTCTTACTCAAAATTGGCCTTTGAATCAGTAATTGATGAAATTTATAGAACTCATTTCCGTTGCTCCAAAACAGGAAATACTTTATAAGACCTACTGCAAGGATTAAAATACACTAAAAATCTTTTTCCCCTCACTTTACTTCTCCCAAGTCTACATATGAAAGCGAAAGTCCAACATAATATGACTATGACCCATATCTGCTTTAGATATGCTTTCTGAACACAAATCATTTCTATTCTAGCTATGGTCGAATTTTAATAATATCTACTTTTTAAAATGTTTAAACTCTCCTAATTTCTACAGTCACTTTAAGTCTTCAATCTCTGTGGTCTCAAAACAAGACAGCTGGGAAAAGGAATCTAGAGGTCACATACCAGGGAGTAAGATCTGCGGTACCTAAAAAAGGGTTAAGTTGCCAGACACAATCCTGCTTTTACCAGATGATCAGACAATAAAGCCTGTCTGGTGATATCATTCCTTTATTCTGCTTCTCATTGGCGGAACAAGCAGGTCACTGGTTCCCAGAAAGCTCTCTTTCACCCCATCCCAGCTGCCAGCACCCATTTTAAGCTCTTCAGCAAAAAGCCTAATGTGTTATGACTTTCCCCATGGCTCTAGAAAACAGAAAGGAATGCAGCAAACTGGCCCCTGAACCTTCAACAAAGAAACGACCACGGAAGGAATCCCTAAGAAGCAGACAGCCTATATGCAGGCAGATGTGCCTTATACAGAAAGATAAAGGGAGCCCTTCACCTTCTTTCATAAAAACGCAGTGTCAGCAGAATCCTTCCTCCTTTTCACAAAGCACATGAAGCTCGAAGCTCGCTTATAGACAGGCACCTGAAGAAAGTCTCCCATCAGGAAATTCATTCATTTACCTCCCCAGCTGACTCTCTGAGAATTATTCTCAAAGATTAAATTGGGCTCTATGTTGAGACTGCTATACTATACTCAACCTCTAAATGAGTGATGAAGAAAACCTTCCCCAATGACTTAAAAACAAACAAACAACAACAAAAAAAAAACATTAAAAAAGCAGCTGGTCAAAATCTCTTCTAGGCAGACCTGACCCTGACAGCTGCAGAGCTGACACAAGAGTCTAAATGGAGGATGCTGCCCAAATTCAGTCCCCTGACCTCTGCTTTCTCCCATACTCCAGTCCCTTCCGGTACCCCAAGGAGCCTTGTACACAGGTGTTCAAGCTAGTGTCCAAGCTCTGAGAAGACACCTCTCAAGCAGTCCCTTTGGCCACACCTGAAACCTAGGGATACATATTTATCAGGGGTTGGGTTCAATGGCTTTGGTCCATCTGCAAGCAGAAGTCAGGAAGAGGCTCCATGGAGCCCTAGGGTAGGCTCAGAACATTTTATCAAGTAATTCTTGGGTCCTGGGTACTTGGAGAACAGTCTAAAAGGTGACAGACATGGTCAAAGGAGAGGACTTCAAAAGCATAGAACACAGCATGGGTCCATCTAAGTCTAAGAATGGCATCTGAGTGTATCAATCCTGAGTCAAGCACCATGACTATAGATGAAGTGGGACTCTCCTGATATCCACACTGCACCTTTAACCACCAGTGCATTCCAAGAACACAGAAGTTTATTGTGAACATACCTTGTTTATGTACTACTTTTCTCCCCCAAAAAAGTACAGAATAAAGAGGCAAGTACCAGGCTGTAACACTCACCCCTCAGGACTGGATCAATGTGTGGTAGTGTGAAAGGCTTCACAAAAGCCAACTTCTAGAAATGAGTCATGATAAGTCAAAGAAAGGACAAAATGCCTTACAAAGTCTGAAGTTATTCTTTACTCTCCAAACTTATTCACATGCTCTTTCACTGGTATTTCATAATAACTCTACAAGACAGGGTATTCTCATTTTATAGCTGAGAAAAATACCTGGTAGGAATCACAGGAGGATCCCCAAAATCACAGAGCGCATATGCCCTTTAATGAGCATTTCATAACACAATAAAAGGAGATCATGAATTCTCAGTCCACACTGGAGAAAAATAATTTTGTGAAGTCATATGATGTTCCCCCAAATCAATAGCAAAAAAAAAAAAAAAATTAGAAAGATGAAAAATTGAAAAATGTATAACATGTACACAGAAGAGATTAGTATTAAGAATATTTTTTTAAAAAGTAAGGAATTCCTGTAAATCACTAAAAAAATAAAGCAAAAAGACAAATAAGCCCAAAAGATCCCAACAAAGGGCATGGACATAGAAGAAATGTGAAATGACTAATAAATATATCCAAAAATGTTTACACTTACTCATAATTAAGATATCATTTCTTACCCATTAGACTGAAAAAAAAAAAAAGCAATTTAATACCAGCAAGTGTTAAGGGGCTTAAGGGAAACAGGGCTTCCATATGTTGCTGACTAAAGTGTAAAATGGAAATGCTACTCTGAAATCACATGCCTAACAAGTCCACTTCTCCTTTCTTCTTGAGAAAATCTAGTACATATTTCAAGAGGACATGTACAAAAATATTTATTGCAGCATTATTTGTAATACTGAAAACTGTAAACACCCTAAGCATTCATCCATAGTGAATGACTAAATAAACTATGGTATTAACAAACTAAGGAATATCTTATAGCAAATAAAAGGAATAAAGTAGATCCATACATACAGCAAGATATACTGTGAAATTCTAAAAAATTGTAAAATGATACTCCTAATAAGTACATGTTTTCTATAGGTGATATATGTATGTCAAAGAAAAGTAATAACTACTGGGATTGTTATTAGGGGTAGTAGAAGAGAGTTTTAGATTTAGTTCAATGTATTCCTATTAGTTGCATAATTAAAGATGGAAGACAGAGAGAGGGAAGGAAGGAAAGGAGAATCCACGGCTCCTGTTTCAAATGTCTCTTCTCACCAGTTTGCCTAAACATAAATACCAGGGTCTGTTCCTTTTACACTACTAACATGAACCATCAGGTACAAAAAAGGGGTCTGTATCTGATGTTTATGTATGGATTTTGGGTAGGCCTAAAATCCCCAAAATTATATGAAAAAAATTGTGCTGCACATGCACTTTTTTAGGGAAAGTGATGTGAGCTTTCCTCAGATTTCCAAAAAAGTTTAACTTTTCTAACGCAATGTGCATTGCACAAAGAGAAAGAAGACCCAAGTTCTGTTCCTCATACTGCCATTAACTGCGACGTTGTGTTTGGGAAAATCATTCTGTATTTCTGGGTTTCTATTTCTCCATCTGTAAATAAGGAAGATGGAACACATCAGAAGCTACAAATTCAAAGCCTGCAGCCTACAGAACTATTTTCTTTAGCTTTTAGAGTGTTGTTCTACACATTACACTGGGAATTTTAAATTAGCTTCCAACATTTAAAAATCAGAAGATAGGACATAACAGTAAAGGTTTTTAGCTTCTTTTGAAAACCAAAAGGGTACAATTATACCAGGTTACCATTCTCAAACAGTAGAAATCAGCTGAAGCAAAATGGCAGCTACCCACTTAAGGCAAAGCAAGCTCTCTCCAGTTACACTGGCTTGTTTCTCTCATTTACATTAGTTTTAGTTTTTGCAGACACATAAAGTTGCTAACCCTGAATGCAACTCTCCCTTAAATGGTTTCTACCTCTATGGTTCCTTGTTCTGGAACACAAAGCAAGCTGAGGTATCTTTCTTCAAAGGAACACAGAACACCTGATATTACACATCCAACCCATCAATAAAGAAATAACATAGTTCATTCTAATGTAAACAACCTTTGAAAACAGGCATGGAGCAGAAAGGTGGAATCTGGTAGGCAAAAATGGCATCAGAACAGAAAGAAGTATTTCTTAATAAGCAGTCTCTGCAACTTTCTAAAAGTCATTCTAGTCTAATGCCAAAAAAGAGTTGGACACCAAAAGAAAAGTCAAGTGTCAGCAGTAAAGTAAGTCACATAGTCTTAAACGGGCTCCTAAATATTGAATTCTGTATTATAAAGCTGGGCTCAGAAAGAATACTGGCTGTCTGTTTTGGGTTTTATTTTGTTTTTTCCCCTATCCTACTTTCTTGTGTTGAAATCATGCTTTGAAAAAAATATGTCAATCCAACTTTCTGCCATTTTTATAAAAAGAAACAGAGGAAAAGGATCAGAAGATGAAATGCAGATGTCCTCCTAAAGATTCAAATCAGGAAGGCAAGTATTGTTAAAAATAAATAACCAGTCAGGCGCAATGGCACATGCCTGTAAATCCCAGCAGCTCAAGGAGGCTGAGGCAGGAGGATCACAAGAACAAAGCCAGCCTTGGCAAAAGCGAAGCACTAAGCAACTCAGTGAGACCCTATCTCTAAATAAAATATAAAAAAGGGCTGGGGATGTGACTCAGTGGTCAAGTGCCCCTGAGTTTAATCCCTGGTACCCCGCCAAAAAATAAATATATCCGATTTTAATATCCCCATCCCACATGTGAAATTCTTTACTACCATCTTCTTTATTTCATTTTTCAACTCCAAATGCACCCTGCTGGACAACTACCTTTGGTTGCTTAGACCCAAAATCATTCTTGAGTCTGAGAAAATCCATCATCAAATCTTTTTACACCAAATTCTAAAATACATGACATATATGCCATATCTAACTGTTCACCATCTCTACCTCTCCCCACCCAGTACAAATAATAATATTACTCCCACTCTTTGTATCCTATAGTCCTCACAGAAACTGAATGAAGTTTTAAGAACATAAATCAGATAATTTCAAGGCCCCTAGGAATAAAACCCCATATCCTCATATGACCTGATCTTGTCTATTCCTCACCTCCTCCACCCTGCCTTTACTCCTGAACTCCAACCCTTCTGTTTGCCACCACCTCAGGGCTTTTACATTCACCATTCCCTCCACTTGGACCACTGTGCCCCTAAATCTTCCTATCACCAACCAGGTCACTCCACTAGAACAATCCATCTCAAATTCTTAAACAGTCTTCCTTTCATTCCCTCATCCTAGTCACTCCATCTTCCTTCCTAGTTTATTTACTACACTTAGCATTATTTGAAACCTTTATTATTTAGTTTGTTTATTGTCTGTTTTGTTCATAGCATATAAATTCTATGAGACCAGGAACTTAGAGTTAGTCATTGTTAGATTCTCTCTGCTGAAAATACTCCAACTGGCATTTTTTTTTCTATTTTTAATTTTAGTATATTTGCTCAGTTATGGAACTAGCACCATAACCCAATTTAGTAGTCTCATCACCCTAGTAAGATTCTTTGGATCCACTTAAAATTAATAGGCATTCCTACCTGCAATTTCAAGTAATCTCTAATCTCATTTTCTGCCTCTATGGACTTGCATTTTCTATACATTCCACATAAACAGAATCATACACTACATGGTCTTTTGTGTTTGGTTTCTTTCTCTTCACATATTTTTAAAATTCACCCAGGTTTTATCCTGTATTAGTATTTTATTCCTTTTTATGGCTGAATAGTATTTCATTGCATACCTCATTTTTTTTTCTTTTTTACCCATTCACCAGTTGATGAACATTTAGATTATTTCCACCATTTGGTGTAAGACAAGTCCCCAGATGGCCTTAGTGATTTCGCTAACCCCTTTTCTTGCTTCTAGTTCTCAGAGTTAACTATAGAAAATGCTAGAAATGTAACTTCCTGGTGTAAGTAGGCTCCATTCTTATTCCTCCTAGACAGGAAGTCCTACAACTCTTCAGCTGAGTGAGTCAAGGTTCCCCCAGGTATAAAACCCCAAATGGCATGCGATCTCAGGGTCCCACAGCTGTCATACAGTATGAGGCACACAGAGATGAGGCTCTATGCTTCCTGGGTTACTCCTGAGCCTTACAGGACCAGTTTTCACCTGAAAAATTGCAAGCTTTCAATAAATATATGTTGAATAAGTAAAGAGCTAAAAAAAAAAAGTCATCAACTTCAAGTAACATGTAAACATACCTTAATAAATACTGTATGTAAAAAAATTATAATAAAAATTAAGGGAAATAATGTGTAAAAAGTTTGCAGTACTAGCTAGGTGCAGTGGCGCATGTCTGTAAACCCAGCAGCTTGGGGGATCACAAGTCCAAAGCCAGACTCAGCAATTTAGTGAGGCTCTAAATAACTTAGCAAGACCCTGCCTTAAAATAAAAAATAAAAGGGACTGGGGATTTTGGTTCAGTGGTTAAGGCACCTCAGGGTTCAATCCTTGATGCAAAAAAAAGGTATAGAAGCTAGCACATGCTAAGTTCTCAATAAATTTTGGTAATTGTGGTTATTATTAATCAAATAATGATATATCATGACTACTAAGTATCAGGTTGGGATACTAAGCTAGAAAAGCAATGAACAGAAAAAAATGAACAAAACCATTTGTTAATAATCAAAATACACTGCAGAATAGCTAGGAAAAAAATCTTCAAAGAAATGGGAAAAAATGATTTTAGAATATTTACATACAAAATGCCTTCATATAGACAGTAAACATCAGGAGAATGTGTCAGTGTAACTTAGCTTAATGTGGGCAATAACTGAAAGTACAGGTAAATGAGATGGTAGAAAGAATACGTACTTCAAAGTCAGACCTGGATTCAAATCCTAGTCTAGCTAGATAACACCCAGCCAAACTTAACTTTTTGGAGTTCAGTCTCCTTATCTATAAAATAGGAATCATAACATCATAGCTTAGTTAGTATGGAGTTGTACTGAGAATCAAATTAAATAATGTATGAAAAGCAACTGGTCTCAAACTGCTCAATAAATGACAGCTATTATTTTTTCTCATCTTTAGAACATTCTCAAAATTCAACAGAAAAGTTTCTACTTGTCTGTTAGTTTTATAACCTCAGCCAAAGGTAAGCATTTTCATTCCTCACACACGTGAAGTCAAAATCTACCACTCAATACAAGTTACACCCTGCCAGGGTTCACTGGACCTAAAGTACAAAGAGGAGAAGAATAAGGTTGCTGTATAAACTTACCCTTACCTCTATTCTTAACTGTCTATGGGAGAGAAAATGGAGGATACTTTCTAACCCAAAAGTAAAGGGTAAATTACCCTGTCTCCCATAGTCTTCTATAAAAACTTCCCACAGTTCAAAATGTAAAACAAAATCTAAAGAGGACAACCAGCAAAACTTGTGGACCTAAAATTAGACATACCAGCTGTGTTTTGTTTAGCTAATGCATAAGGCACCAGCAGGACACAAATATACAGGAGCCTCTTCTCTGAAGATGAGTTTTTCAACAGACTATCAACTCACTAGATTAAAGCAGGCAGAAGGAGCAGAAGGAGAGGGGGTTGAACAGTTTTCACCCAAAGAAACTTGGTGTCCAGAACATCTACTGCTGCCAGACTAACTTGTCTGGAACTGAACTCAGAATAGAACTTTAGATGGCTCTTCAATGGTAATAAAAATAAGAGTCACCAATTGCTGAGGGTTTGTTATACTGTAGGCACTGTGTTAAGCTCCTTACAAGACCTGTGATTCTGTTTCTCTTCACTATAAACTACTCATGAGAAGCAATTATGCCCATATTACAGAAGAAACCAAGACTCAGAGGCCAATTGAATTGCCCAACATGACACCACTAGGAGGTACAAGTGCCAGGAATCAAATTCACAGACTGAAAAGCCAACTGAGGCAAAGACCTTTTCCTTAGTAACAGAACCTGTTTGTAGCTGGACTAACTGTGGCCTAAACAAATGACTATTTTCCAGCCTCCCTTGCAATTTCCCAAGATTTACTTCTGAAACTGAAGTTAACTATCTTTTACAGTTTGGACATATTACAATGGATGCTTTCTATGATAATATTATTGAAGTTAAAAACAGATTATTACCTGATCTAAAACTATTTGATCTAACACATCTGAAGTGAGTTTAATACATAATTAAATGTTCAATAAAAATTATCTAGCAGCAACTGCTGGAGAGCTCCCTTTAAAAAGAGGAACGTGCCCTTCACTATTCTATGTCTTGGAAGTACTGACTATACCTTCAGCAGTCATCCTGATCCCTAACAAGAACTACACCCTAAGGATGACAAAAAGGAACTGAAAAGAGCCTAAATTCCTCATAACTTCATGGTTCCTCCAAACTTATTAGACTTCCTACATTCAGACTTGTTTTATATGAGAGAAAAATAAATAACTATCTTGTTTGGGTTGCTGTAATTTTGGATATTTCCAAGTTTTTTCATTATTTTAGATGTATCTGATCTAAAAAATTTCAATATAAATACCAATATGCTAAGCCACTATGCAAGCTCTCAGTTCTTCATTAATGTCCTAGGACTGAGATGAGATTATTAAATTTCATATCACACTGTTTACTAAGTATTTCACATGTATCTACTATTCAGCAGGCATTGTGCTAGGAGGGACACAAAGATCAGTAACATACAGCCCTTAATCCATAGGGGACAAACATGGAAAGAGTTAACAGTGAAACAGTATGCAACACTGTGTGGGAAAAAAATGTGCACAAGCTATTACTATGGGAATAGAAAGGAGGGCTACCTGAACAGTTCTACCTAGTACAACCCTACCCATTTTTTACTTATTTATGTATTCCATTTTTTAATCTTTTAGTACCAGGGATTAAACACAGGGGCACTTAAGCACTGAGCCACATCCCCATCCCATTTTATTTTGAGGCTGGGTCTCACAGAGTTGCTTAGGGCCTCCTTAAGTTGCTGAGGCTGGCCCCAAACTTGTGATCCTCCTGCCTCAGCCTCCCAGCTGCCAGGATTTCAGGCATGTACCACTGCACCCAGTCCTACCCATCTTTCTAAAGCCTCTGTCAAATACCACTTCCTCCAAGAAACCATTCCTGGTTCCATACCCTCTGACTAAAATTATTTCTTCTTTTCTCTAAAGTCACACAATATCATATTGTGCCTCTCCTCTAATACGAAAGACTATCTTTCCTGCTAAGCTCTACACTTTCTAAAGTAGAAACCTCTCCTTACTCTTTTCAGTATGTGCTACACAGTTCACCAAAGTAAGTGCCCAAAAACTGAGATAATAAAATTAACTTTAAAAAATAAAACAGTCTGTGAAAGTGAAGCCAATTATGTGTTATAGTTTGGATGTTATTACAATGGATGTTTTCTGTAATACTATTATTGAAGTTAAAAACAGATTAGTAGCTGATTAAAAGAAAACACATCTGAAATGAGTTTCATATATAATTAAATGTTCAATAACAATTATCTAGCACTCTATAGTATACATCAAAGTCATTGCCATATGCTTATTTGCCATAAATTATGAATTAAGCCTTTAATATATTTGGAGTATTTTGGTTTTCTTCATTCTTGATTAGTTTTCTGACATCTAAAAAGGGCATCAATTGTTATCCCCCTCCCTGCCATGCTGGTTTGATCCCTAACACAACAATACATATATACATACACACACATGCACACACACATGTAGTAGGATCCATCTCTTCAGGGCTAGGACTGCTATTTCTCATACTGTTCTTAACCTCTGTTCCACATATCAGAATCAAAGCTTTTGTTTCAGATTCTTTGTCTATACTCTGTCTCCTGTTCTGAGAGGTCCATGAATATTTGTACTCCTTCTTACCACAGGACAAGCTCAGTCCCTGTTTTGGATACTAAAACAACCAACAGGAGTTAAGTGCATGAAACTGAGCTGTCATCCCACACTGAACTGGGTATACTAATGGACAGGCAGGCAGGCAGGGAAACTTCCATGTAGAATGTTGTGGTCAAAAGGTTCATGTCAAAGGTACACAGTACTTTATCTCCAGAGGAACCGAATAATAAGCAATACATCAGCAACCTTACTCTGAAAATCAATCATGTAACTGTATAAAATGCCTGGCAACTCTTTCTATTTTAATTGGAAGGTCAAGGAGAGAAAAAAAGAGATCACTGGAGTCTTGGGAGAACAAACATGAAAAACCTGCGTCTTTTCGCTAAAGGTGGGCTGTTCAAACCGTAGGCTAAGCTCAGCCAATCTCTAACTGTATGACCCTGGACAAGTATCTAACCTCTCTTATGCCTCAGTTTCCTCTTTTGTAAAGTAGATATAATAACAGAATGCACATCAAGGGTTGTCATGATGATTAAGAAAGTTAACATATACAACGCACTTAAAAAGGTCTGCACACTATAGTAAATAGGTGCTAGCTAGTAATATTATTTTTAATCACTGTTCCTGAATCAGACTGTGCTAAAAGAAAATAAAAGTGAATGAGGGAAAGGCAAAGAGACATTTTCAGACGAGTGCAAGAGACACTATCTGATCACTATTCATAGGATATCATAGAAAAGAGGGTCAGAAATTTCAGAACCTGAGAAGATACTGTCTCTCAAGACATTGATAGTGCGAAGTCATGTTAATAGTACAGACCCTTAAAACTGTAAGAGTCTTTCTAAAATTTTATAACCAGGCACATAGTACATGCCTGTAATCACAGTGACTTGGGAGGCTGAGGCTAGAGGATTACAAGTTTAAGGCCAGCCTTAGCAACTTAGCTAGACTCTGAGCAACTTGGCAAGACCCTGTCACAAAAACTTTTAAAAAATTAGATAGAGTTGAGGATGTAGCTCAGTGGTAAAGCACCCCTGGATTCAATCCCCAGAACCAAATAATAATAAAAATAATAATAATTATTATTATTATAATTAATAACCTTGTTGAACCATGAGAAGCACACAAGACATTCCAATCCAACAGGGAGCCATTCAACAAAATATCTGATCACAAACCAACAAGGTCATCAAAATAAGCAAACTCTGAGGAACTGTCAAAACCAAGATGAGCCTTAGAAGACACGGTAACTAAACATAATGTGGTATCCTGGGTGATCTCCTAGAACAGAAAAAAGACACTGGGGGAAAATAGAGGAAACATAAATAACTTATGAATTATGGCTAATAATGAATCAATACTGACTATTAAGTATAGCAAATGTATCACTTTAAGGTAAGATGTTAACAACAGGGGAAAGAGCATTCAGCAGATGGGAATTCTCTAAGTTATCTCTGCAATTTTACTGTAAATTTAAAACAATTCTAAAGTTAGAAGTTTATTTAAATATATACAAATATGTCTGGGCTCCATCTTCAGGGATTTTGATTTGATTGGCTAGGATGGAACCAATCACAGTTACTCTTTAAACAATCCCTAATCACAGGTGATTCAAATGTGGAGTCAAGACTGAGAAACAGTTTACTTTGCTGACCTCACCTCCTATTCCTTTCACTCCGTTCACCTCTATAGACTTTGCATTCACCATTCTTTCTTCCTTAACCTCTGCTCCCAGACTTTAAAAGAATTTCTTAGATAATAAAATATAAAGTTCATAGTTAAGATTGTTGAAAGGGAGATTCAAGATGTTGGGCTAGAGGAAGGCTGCATTCCTACTTGCTCCGTGGATTCCTACTTGCTCGGGATTCAAACAGCAGGAATATTGCTCTCAACGAGATTTTATATTCAAATTACATCTAAAAGGTCCCCAGTCACCGCTCCAGAACCAGGAACCAACTCCTCTGGGCCAGGCTCGGGCTGGCCAAGGGCAGCTACCAGCCGGGAGCACAGGACCCCAGTAGCCGCTCTGGAGTCACCATCACTGGGCCAGGCTCGGGCTTGGGTTCGGGCACCAGCCAGCCAGTGAGTGTGGGACCCCCGCAGTTCCGGAATCACCACCGCTGATCTGACTCGGGCCTGGGCTCGGGCCTAAGCTGGGTTACCAGCCAGCCAGTGAGCACGGGACCCCAGCAGCTGCTCCAAAATCACCGACTGGGTTCGGGCCTGATCCCACACAGCAGCTAACCAGAGCGCGAGACCCCAGCAGCCGCTCCGGAGTCACCGACCGGGCTCGGGCTCGGGCTCGGGCTCGGGCTCAGGCCTGGGCTTGGGCCTGGGCTCCAGCACCAGCCAGCCAGTGAGTGTGGGACCCCAGCTGCTGCTCCGAAATCACCATTGCTGGGCCAGGTTCAGGACTGACCCCCTGGCAGCCCCAGCTGTGAACACATACCCACCAAGCCAGCAGGCCACCATATCCAGCTCCAAGCTCAGGCCTGCACCCTGTAACTGGTCTAGTCTCAGACGGCACCCATGCTGTTGCTGACCATCTAACAACAACAGGTTATCTTTGCCTACAAACATTGATTATCCCTAACCTGGAGGCAGTGGGGCAGCACCTTTCTTGGGACACAGCATTACCAAGTGCCTGACAAGCATCAGACTACTGAACAACAGGAGGTTTGAATAGTACAATACAATTTTACTGCAGAACTTTCTTCCTCTTTTTCTTTTGTCTAAATAGTAATATTACGATTATTCCCAATACACTTACTACATTCCCACTTCGTTCCTATTAATATCCTTATCATTCAATCACCCTCTAATATAGCAGTGACCTTGGAGACTCATTCTCATTTCTCATGCTAAAAACTTATTTCCTTTAATTCCGCTCTCACTATTCCTATGACATAGTAACTCTATAGACTCACTTCCTACCTCATTACCATTATATTCTAAATCCCTCAGCATTTTCTTTTTCCGCTATTTGAAATTGTGGTCCTTATTGCATACCTATCGATTATGCAGTAGATAATCTGAACTCATTTCTGTGTATTATAACGCAGTTAATATCTAAATAGTTTCTATAAGGTTTAAGGATACATGTTGTTTATATGGGGTACTGCTACTAATAATCTCTTCAAGGTGAGGTATTGGAAATCTGCAGGGACACTCTAAGTCTTTACAGGGAAATCGCAATCCCTCTGATTCACACTACTAGAGGGGAAGGTACACGAGCAACATGAGAAAACACGGGAAGAAAGTGTCCCAAACAAACCTAGATGATATATCAAGAGAACCCAAAGACAGCATGGTAGAAGGAATGACAGAAAGGCAGTTCAGAATGTTCATAATTAAAATGATCGGAGAAGAGAATGATGTGACAAGAGAGCAAATTCAGGCTATGAATAATCAGCTAATAGAGCAATTGCGGGAAGCAAAAAATCACTTCAATAAAGAGATAGAAGTTCTGAGAAAAAAACAGAAATCCTTGAAAGAAACAAGGAAATGAAGGAAATAATAAACCAAGTTAAAAACTCATTAGAAAGCATAATTAACAGAATAGATCACTTGGAAGACAGAACCTCAGACAATGAAGACACAATATTTAATCTTGAAAACAAAGTTGAACAAACAGAGAAGATGGTTAGGAATCATGAACGGAACCTCCAAGAAATATGGGACATCATGAAAAGACCAAATTTAAGAATTACTGGGATTGAGGAAGGCAGAGAGATACAAACCAAGGGAATGAATAATCTGTTCAATGAAATAATATCAGAAAATTTCCCAAATATGACGAATGAGATGGAAAATCAATTACAAGAGGCTTACAGGACACCAAACGCACAGAATTACAACAGATCCACACCAAGGCACATTATAATGAAAATACCTAACATACAAAATAAAGATAGAATTTTAAAGACTGTGAGAGAAAAGCATCAGATTACCTACAGGGGGAAACCAATATGGATATCAGCAGATTTCTCAGCCCAGACCCTAAAAGCAAGAAGGGCCTGGAACAACATATTTCAAGCTCTGAAAGAAAATGGATGCCAACCAAGAATCTTATACCCAGCAAAACTTACCTCCAGATTTGATGATGAAATAAAATCCTTCCATGATAAACAAAAGCTTAAAGAATTCACAAAGGGCCTGCCCTACAGAACATTCTCAGCAAAATATTCCAAGAGGAAGAAATGAAAAATAACAATGTTAGTCAACATGGGGAGGAATTACCCTAAAGAAATAGCCAATCAAAGTAGAAACAAAGGTAAGTTAAAAGCCCAAAAAAAGCTATAATGACAGGAAATACAAGACATATCTCAATAATAATCCTGAATGTAAACGGCCTAAACTCATCAATCAAAAGACATAGACTGGCAGATTGGATTAAGAAGAAAGACCCAACAACATGCTGCCTTCAAGAGACTCATCTCAGAGAAGAACATACCCACAGACTAAAGGTGAAAGGTTGGGAAAAAACATACCATGCACATGGACTGAGTAAAAAAGCAGGGGTTTCCATCATCATTTCAGATAAAGCAGACTTCAAGCCAAAGTTAGTCAGAAGGGATAAAGAAGGACATTTCATACTGCTTAAAGGAAGCATAAATCAGCAAGACATAACAATCATAAATATTTATGCACCAAACAGTGGCGCATCCATGTACGTCAGTCAGATCCTTCTCAATTTCACGAACCAAATAGACCAAAACACAATAATAGTGGGGGACTTTAACACTTCTCTCTCACCGTTGGACAGATCCTCCAAGCAAAAATTGAACAAAGAAGCCGTAGGACTCAATGACACAATCGCTAACTTAGACATAACAGACATATATAGAATATTCCATCCATCAAAAAGCGAATACACTTTCTTCTCAGCAGGTCATGGCTTCTTCTCTAAAATAGACCATATGTTATGCCACAAAGCTACTCTTAGCAAATACAAAAACATAGAGCTACTACCTTGTATTCTATCAGATCATAATGGAATGAAATTAGATATCAATGATAAAGTTAAAAACAGAAACTACTCCAAGACCTGAAGGTTAAATAATATGCTATTGAATGATGCATGGATAACAGAAGACATTAGGGGGGAAATTAAAAGATTCTTACAGGTCAATGAGAACAAAGATACAACATATCAAAATCTCTGGGACACTATGAAAGCAGTGCTAAGAGGAAAATTCATTGCATGGAGTGCATTTAATAAAAGAATGAAAAGTCAACAAATCAATGATCTCACATTACAGCTCAAAGCCCTAGAAAAAGAGGAACAGATCATCACCAAAAGTAGCAGAAGACAGGAAATAATCAAAATCAGAGCTGAAATCAATGAAATTGAAACAAACAATTCAAAAAATTGACAAAACAAAAAGTTGGTTCTTTGAAAAAATAAACAAAATTGATAAACCCTTAGCTACGCTAAGGAAGACAAGGAGAGAGAAACTCCAAATTACTAAAATTCGTGATGGAAATGGAAATATTACAATAGACACAATTGAAATACAAAACATAATAAGAAGCTACTTTGAAAATTTATATTCCAACAAAATAGAAAACCTGGAAGACATCAACAGGTTCCTAGAGGCATATGAGCCACCCAAACTGAATCTGGAGGACATACACAACTTAAATAGATCAATTTCAAGCAATGAAATAAAGAAGTCATCAAAAGCCTACCAACAAAGAAAAGTCCAGGACCGGATGGATTCACAGCCGAGTTCTACAAGACCTTCAAAGAAGAGCTCATTCCAATACTCCTCAAAGTATTTCATGAAATAGAGAAGGAGGGAACCCTTCCAAACTCATTCTATGAAGCTAATATCACCCTGATACCAAAACCAGAGAAGGACACATCGAGGAAAGAAAATTTCAGACCAATATCCCTAATGAACATAGATGCAAAAATTCTTAACAAAATTTTAGCGAATCGCATACAAAAGCATATTAAAAAAATAGTGCACCATGATCAAGTGGGTTTCATCCCGGGGATGCAAGGTTGGTTCAACATCCGGAAATCAATAAATGTAATTCACCACATCAACAGACTTAAAGTCAAGAACCACATGATTATTTCAATAGATGCAGAGAAAGCATTTGATAAAATACAGCACCCCTTCATGCTCAAAACACTAGAAAAAATAGAGATAGTAGGAACGTTCCTTAACATTGTAAAGGCTACCTATGCTAAGCCCACAGCTAACATCATTCTAAATGGAGAAAAATTGAAAGCATTCCCCCTGAGAACTGGAACAAGGCAGGGATGCCCTCTTTCGCCACTACTATTCAACATTGTTCTTGAAACTCTAGCCAGAGCAATTAGACAGACCAAAGAGGAATACGAATAGGAAAAGAAGAGCTCCAACTATCCCTATTTGCTGATGACATGATTCTCTATTTAGAAGACCCTAAGAATTCCACCAGAAAACTTCTGGAACTCATAAATGAATTCAGTAAAGTAGCAGGATATAAAATTAATGCTCATAAATCTAATGCACTTTTATTCGTAAGTGATGCATCCTCTGAGAGAGAAATTAGGAAAACTACCCCATTCACAAAAACCTCAAAAATAATAAAATACTTGGGAATCAATCTAACAAAAGAAGTGAAAGACCTCTACAATGAGAACTACAGAACACTAAAGAAAGAAGTTAAAGAGAATCTGAGAAGATGGAAAGATCTCCCATGTTCTTGGATAGGCAGAATTAATATTGTCAAAATGGCCATACTTCCAAAAGTGCTATACAAAATTCAATGCAATTCCAATTAAAATCCCAATGACGGACCTCATAGAAATAGAGCAAGCAATCATGAAATTCATTTGGAGGAATGAGAGACCCAGAATAGCTAAAGCAATTCTTAGCAAGAAGAGCAAAGCAGGGGGTTTCACAATACCAGACCTTCAACTACACTACAGAGCAATAGTGACAAAAACAGCATGGTATTGGCACCAAAATAGACAGGTAGATCAATGGTACAGAATAGAGGATACAGAGACAAATCCACATAAATACAGGTATCTCATACTTGACAAAGGAGCCAAAAACATACAATGGAGAAAAGATAGCCTCTTCAACAAATGGTGCTGGGAAAACTGGAAATCCATATGCAGTAAAATGAAAATGAAACTAAACCCATATCTCTCACCCTGTACAAAACTCAACTCAAAATGGATCAAGGACCTAGGAATTAGACCAGAGACCCTGCAGCTAATAGAAGAGAAAAGAGGTCCAAATCTTCATCATGTTGGCCTAAGACCAGAATTCCTTAACATGACTCCCAAAGCGCAAGAAACAAAAGCAGGAATCAATGATTGGGATAGAGTCAAACTAAAAAGCTTTTTCTCAGCAAAGGAAACAATCAGCAATGTGAAGAGAGAGCCTTCAGAGTGGGAGAAAATCTTTGCTATACACACTTCAGATACAGCACTAATCTCCACAATCTACAAAGTACTAAAAAAATCCTTACACCAAGAATACTAATAATCCAATCAATGAATGGGCCAAGGGAATGAACAGACACTTTACAGAGGAAGATCTACAAGCAATCAACAGATTTATGAAAAAATGTTCAACATCCCGAGTTATAAGAGAAATGCAAATCAAAACCACCTTAAGATTTCATCTTACCCCAATTAGAATGTCTTTTATTAAGAATACAGGCAACAACAGGTGTTGGCGAGGATGTGGGGAAAAGGGTACACTCATACATTGCTGGTGGGAGTGCAAGTTGGTGCAGCCACTCTGGAAAGCAGTGTGGAGATTCCTTAGAAAACCTGGAATGGATCCACCATTTGACCCAGCTATCCCACTCCTTGGCCTATACCCAAAGGACTTAAAATCCGATTACTACGGTGATGCAGCCACATCAATGTTCATAGCTGCTCAATTCACAATAGCTAGATTGTGGAACCAGCCTAGATGCCCTTCAATAGATGAATGGATAAAGAAACTGTGGTATATATATACACAATGGAATATTACTCAGCCATAAAGAAGAATAAAATCATGGCATTTGCAGGTAAATGGATGATGTTGGAGACTGTTATGCTAAGTGAGATTAGCCAATCCCAAAAATCCAAAGGCCGAATGGTCTCTCTGATAAGTGAATGATGATGCATAATGCGGGGTGGAAGGGTGGCAAGAATTGGGGAAGGATAGATAGCACAGAGGGAAGGGAGGGGTGAGGTCGGGGTGGGGGGTAAGAATAATAACAGAATGAGACAGACATCACTGCCCTGTGTACATGTATGAATGCACAAATGGTGTGACTCCACTTTGTGTACAACCAGAGAAAAAACAGCTGTACTCCATTTGTGTTCAATGAATCAAAATTAAATAAATTAAAAAAAGAAAAACAATAACAAAGAAAAATTACATAAAAAAAAAGATTGTTGAAAGGGCTCAGTGGTAGATCACCTGCCTAGCATGTACAAGGTCCTGGGTTTAATCCCCAGCCATGAAAAAAAAACAAGGTCATAGAAGAGTCCACACCCCTAACAGGACACAATTCAATGGTTTTTCCTACTGACCCATAGTCTCTTTAATAAAGTTCCATCACTGTCAATATTGAATCCCCTGAAAAATCTGACTGTACAATGGATCCCATAAGTGCAGATTCTGTCAAGAGTATTTGTCTGTGCTAAGAGTGCATTACAATTACTAGAACAATGTCATTCTCTCACTTTCAGAGTGGATTAATCCTTCTAGGAAGTTTATCAAACCAATTGTCTCTGCTATGAATAAAATCATAGGACTTTGTAAGCACCACTGAATAATAACGTAATAGTTGGTTTCCCTGAATCTCTGCAAGATTTCATAATACAGGTCTCTGCCCAAATGTTATATGGCCAGAGATGCCTTCCATACCCTCCACACCACTCACTCTTTCATCACCATGACTTATTGTTTTCATAGCACATATCATCATCCAAAACTACTGTTTCTCCAATACTAGAGGGTAAACTCCAGAAAATTTAGAGCACCGCCTGTCTTGTTCATTTCCAAGACACAAAATAGGCTAAGAAAGTACATTCTTAATGTCAGATTGAAGTGGGAATCCCAGAGCTCCATGCTTCAGAGAACCATTTAGGGGTAGCTCCAACTAATGATACCAAGCCACCCCTTTACCTTAGTCTTAGCTTTCATCTTATTTTGAATAAATAAGACACTCGTCGAACTACTCTGTAGTCAATTCTTCATGCTCTTATAAAAAGTGCACTGTATCCTTTATGAAAATTAGAATAAATAAAAACATATAAATAGGTACACTATAGTACACCTTTAACCTTCCTCTACCACAGACACCACTGACCACTATGGGATATAATACAGCATACCTCCACCTCTGGAGTTAGTTGTTCTGAGCATATATCTATATCCTTCCAACCATCCTGCTACTGCTTTACCCCCTCAATGACCCCACTTCCCCATACAGCTGTTCCCAATATCATTTACCTATTCTTCTCCCCAAATATGACTTAAAGGCAAACTCAAAGGCAAAAGGGTACAGCTTCTAAACCTCTGAATCTGTTTACAGCAAGGCCACGTTAAGAACTCTTCAGATGGTACAGATCTGCTGAATTTTGCCAACCACTTCTCCCTTTGCCATTTTATAGGACTCTTCCTTTTCTTCAGATAGTTTAGGGTGAACTAGACAAGTGTTTTTCAAACCACAGGACATGACCATAGTGTACCATGAATCAATGTAGGGAGAGGATCTAGAATTTTGAACAGAAGAGAATAAAAATAGAACACATCATATGCAGCCAAGTAAAGAGTTTCATTTGAGTTATCTATGGAGTATGTATGTGTATAGGGGGCATGAACAAGGTCACAATTAAAATACATTTTTCCTAATGTAGATTATATTCAAAATAATTTTTAAAAAGTATCGGTCAAGAGGCTGGGGGTGTAGCCTTGGGTTCAATCTTCACTACCACAAAAAGGAAAAGAAAAAAAAAAAAGGAACCTACTGGTCAAGAGTATTGACTATACCTTTGCTGTTTAACAATGAAAAATTCAATAAATGTAGCTCTAAATGAAAATTCCCTTGATGATATTAGAATTTTCATATGAATAAATCCATAAACTAGATGAAGTTCCTTTGTCCCAATGACCCATTCTCAGAGCCAGAGATTATAAAGTAAGGGAAACCTACATATTTGAGTCAAGCAGTCATGACCCAGATGAGTCCTAAATTTTCTGTGTAACCACTTTTCTACCGTAAAGCTAGAGCCTGGGTTCAGTTCAATACTGGGCCTACAAAATTCTCTAGGCACCAAATCCAATGAAATTGAACTGCAATATAACAAAGTCCAAGAGAAAAGCAGAACAGTGCCTCAGGGATGAAGTGCTGAGACATGCCCCTTTAGGGTGTTCACCTCAACCCATTTGGTCTTATAGGTTGCTTCTATGCCTATTCCCCTCTTGCTGTGTGATAATTCTGGTTTTCTGCTCATTCTGGTATATGTTATGTTTGTTTTTTTCCTAAGTGTCAGCAAACCTTAACAAAAATTTGGCCTTATGCCACCAATACTAGTTATTCACAGCCTAATTCAGTGCAGAGATATTAAAACATAAATTGTACAAATTCCGCCCAACTCTAAATTTATGTTAAACTAAACTCTTCATATTAATAACTACTAATACTTAGAGAACTAAAAATGGTATAGTATCTCATCACCCATTAAGTCATGTCATTCTCACAAAAACTCTACTTTATTTCTTATATCCATTTTAGAAATGTAGAAACAGTCAAACTGTTACATAACTTGTCCAAGGTCAAAAAGTAAGATGCAAAGTTAGGATAGTTCCTGTCCCTTTCTAACCCATTTTATGCTTAATTTTTTAAATTTACAATACATGGTGTTTGCTTATTTTTTTCTTCTCTATTAACCTCTAATACAATGTAACCTCCAGTGGAAGTAGGGACTTCTTCCACTTTGTTCACTGTTATATCCCAATTTTAGAAAGTACCTACACTCAGCTGATGTACAATACTTACTGAAAAAATGAATGAATGCAGTATAACAGCAATCATCTCTTGCCTATTGTCACAATGAACCACTATTAATAATCCAAATGAGGTACTCTCTTGCTAATAGCAAATGTGCAGGGCATTCAAAACATTTTAAACCAGAAAACTGAAACAAAGTTGCAACTAAGCTTCCACTATGTTCAAATCTTTATTCAAAATGAGCAGTCCCTTCCCCATGTCCAAGAAAGCAAAAGATGAGCCCTTTCCAAAGAGAAAAAAAAGTTATATGAATTACATGGAAAAATATATATATGTGAGGCCCTGGATATCCAATTCTTAGCAAAAAAAAAAAAAAAAAAAAAAAAAAGAAAAAAGAAAAAAGGAAGAAAGAAAAAAAATAAAAAAATATTACTTGTCTCTAAAGTTCTTTTAAACACACTGTCTGGCATTAAATGAAAAATTATGAGACATAACAAGAATCAGGAAAATATGACATATAATCAAGACCTCTGAAAAGTAACCAAATCAACACTGTAAAGTTGAAAAGCAAGCTCTCTTAATTTAATGAATATATAAAATAATATGTAATAAACGTATTTGCAGCTGCAATGGAGGGAGGGAAAAAGGGAGAAGTAAATCTTTGGAGTGATTTCTAGGAAATATTGCTAAGTGAAAAAAAAGCATAAAAGGGCATTATATTCCTTCACAAAACCTATAATTATAGTTTCACCAACGACAAAATAACAGACAAATCTGAATTAAGGAACATGCTACATTATACCTGGCAAACACTTCCCAAAACTAATAAAAATTCATCAAAAATTTTTAAATGTAATGTGAGGTCTTGGATAGGATCTGATACAGAACTCATCAGGGAAAAATTGGTGAAATTCAGTAAGATCTACTGTTTATTTAGTAATACTGTTCCAATGTTAGAATAAGCAGAGTTAGAAGAAGTAGCTCTAGATCTGAAGGTATTTACTGGTCCCCAGAAAATGGACTGCATTTGGCTGGGGGTGGGAGGGGAGGAAGCAGTAATAGAAAGCAAAGCTCATGGCAAGCTCGGAGTGGGACTTTTAAAGGAAAGTCTTCCCATAGTAGACTTGAAACTCTCCACCTTTGCACCCCTGCCAAAGAGTAAAATCCAGAGTAAAGGCAAACTAAAAGTTAACTTGCCATTATCTGAACCTCCAAGAACTCAAGGGAGTATTTTGAAGTTGAACAAAACAGAGAAGGAATGAAGAAAAATCTTTAAGAGATTGTAACCCTGCAAAGGCCCTCCTGAAAATCTGGTCCGAGAAAGCTCTACAAATTAATTTAGTTTAAGGGAGTTCTAAGGAAGTTGTACTCACAGACCTCAGGAAAAGTAAGCTGAGGGCTGGGGATATAATTCAGTAGGTAGAGTGCCTGCCTTGCAAGCACAAGGCCCTGAGTTCAATCCCCAGCACCGCAAAAAAAAAAAAAAAAAAAAAAGTTGAAATCTTCTCTTGAATCTTGAAGAATATAGCTTCATTCGAGTCTTCAAGAGTTCCCATAGGTCTTTTGTTTGTTTGTACTGGGGATTGAATCCAGGGGCCCTTTACCACTGAGCTACATCCCCAATACTTTTTAATTTTGAGACAGTCTTATTATGTTGCTGAGGGTCTTGCTAAGTCACCGAGGCTGGCCTCAAACTTGCTATCTTCCTGCTTCAGCTTCCTGAGTTGCTGGGATTACAGAAATGTGCTACCATGCCCTGTGCCCACAAACAATATTTTAAAAGCAACTCAGTTACTCAGTCAAGCATAAAAGAAATACGTATATAATCAAGCATACACACACACATATGCAAGCATAAAAGAAATAACTTCTAAGAAAAAATATCAAAAACACCAGCAGAAAGAGCTCTATGAATGCTTCACATATTGGAATTATCAGAGGCAGATTACAAATCAACATGCCTACTGCTCTTGAAGGAATACAGAGGATAGCTACATTGTGAAAAAAAGATAAATGTCCAGATTGGGCTGGGGATTTAGCTAAGTGATAAAGCACTTGCCTAGCATGCTCTAGGCCCAGGGCTCGATCCCCAGCACTGCCAAAAGAAAAAAAGGAAAGGCCCAGATGATGTTCATGGTCAATTCTACCAAACTTTTAGGAAGAAATAGCCCAATATTACAAAAATAATTCCAAAACATTAAGAGAGAGAACATGTCAGAAACATTATGCCCTATTTTAGACTATGAGGCCAACATATTCTTGATAGCAAGATCTCATGAGAATGGTACAAAAAAGAACACCTACCAGGTGCTGTAGCACCTGCCTGTAATCCTAGTGAGTTGGGAGACTGAGGCAGGAGGATCACAAGTTCCAGGCCAGCCTCAGAGACTTAATTAGGCCCTAAGCCCCTCTGAGTTCAATTCCCACTGCTAAAAGGAAAAAAAAAATTTACAGGCCAATTTCTCCTATAAATATAATGAATAAGAAATACTGTATAAATTATTAATAAATCAAATCCCAAAACATGATACTTCATCATGACCAAATTGGGTAAAATATATCCCAGAAATGCAAGGTTGACTTAATCATAAAACATACTAACATGAAGAGATGAAACAAGCCATAGACATATGTACACACTTCTATTTGCAAAAAGTAACACTTAAATGAGCAAAGAATTAATAAAAGTGGTAACCAACAGCTGGTGGAAGAAGCAAAGGGACAGAGGTTTCAGAGATATGAATATATTATTGATTTTAAATTTAATCACAAAAAGTAAATCAATTCATATAATTCATCACACTAACATAGTAAAAGAGTAAAATTAAATGATTAATCCAACCAATGCAGAAAAATCATTTGATATTCAATATGTAAGAAAAACTTAGCAAACTAGGACTAAAACAGAACCGTCTTAATCTAATGAAACATGTCTATTAAAAACTATAAAATATATCACACTTATTTGTGAAATTTAAATTATCCCTACACAAGGAACAAGGCCAGAATATCCACTATTCCATCTATTCAACACTGTCCTGAAGATCCTATCACGAACAGTGAAACAAGAAAAAGCAAATAACAGGTATTATGATCGAAAAGAAACACATTTGTGTTCAATGAATCAATAAGTAAATAAAAAATTTTAAAAAAAAGAAACAAAAATTGCCCATCTTCCCAGCTAACACAATCACATGTATTGAATGACTCTACAAATAAACTATTAAGAACATGTAAGAGAATTTAGCAGATACTTAATATGAAAACCAACATGGAAAAGATAATCAAATTCCTATACATAATTAAAAACATTTTTACAATACTATAAAATTATGAAATAGCTAAAAAATAAACTTCACAATGTAAAGGATCTTTCAGGAAAACAATTATAAAAATATTATCGTGAAGCAATAAAACTTAAAGAAATGGATCAGGAGACTTCTTATTGTAATGGTATTCATTCTCTCTATATTGGTTAAAAATATAACACTCAAAAAATACCCTCAAAAAGTCCTGAAAAAATATTGTGAGTGTGTATGTGTGTGTGTATGTGGTGCTGAGGATTAAACATATGGCCGTGTACATGCAAGGCAAGCACTCTACCAACTGAGCTATATCCCCAGTCCTCTGGAAAAAAAAAAATTTACAGCACTATTCTACAAATGTAAAGAATAAAGCTGGCTGAGCCGGGTGTGGTGGCACAGGCCTGTAATCTCAGTGGCTCAGGAGGCTGAGAGGAGGAGACAGGAGGATCGAGAGTTCAAAGCCAGTCTCCTTCAATCTCTGGTATCCACCCCAACAAAAAAAAAAATAAAAATAAAAGAATAAGGCTGGCTGAGACACTGGCAGAAGAATAAAGTAGAAGGACCTGCTCACCAGATATTAAAAGCTATGGTAACTGAGAAAACATCTTGTTCACAGAAGAATATACTACAACAGTACAGAAAAGAAGAGCCAAGAAACAAGCTCACAAAACACTTGATATATAATAGATGGCAGAGCAGATCAGTATATAAAGGGCTTTTTAAAGTTTATTATTATTTTTATTTACTTATTTATATTTTTGGGGGGCAATACTGGGACTGAACACAGAGGTACTATCACTGAGTTAAATTCCTACGGTTTTTTTGTTGTTGTTTCGTTTTGTTTTTTGTTTTTGAGACAAGGTCCAGCTAAGTTCCCCTGGCTAGCCTTGAATTTACAAATCTCCTGTCTCAGCCTTGGAAGTCACTGGATTACAGGTGTGTAACAGCACACCTAGCCAAAGGTATTCTTTTCAATAAATGCTACTAGAGCAACTGGTTAACTATATGGGGAAAAAGTATGAAACTGATCCCTACTTCTGCTAAACAAAACTGACACTAAGTGGGATAAGATCAAAAAGACACAAACCATAAACAAAAAGTATTGATAAATCTTAGCATGCTAAAAATCTGCATGCAAGGAACAATTTAAAAAAAAACACAAATTAGAAGATATTTGAAACCCATATAAAACAACAAAGAAGTCAAAAACAAATACATGGAAAACTCCTGGAAATTAATGAGAAAAAAAGATATACGATCTAATAGAATGTGCAAAAGACCTATCTGGGTACTTCAGAAAAAGAGGAAATACAAAAGATACTCAAAGTTATAAGTAACCAGAGAATGCAAATGAAACAATAAGATACCATTCATTAAATATCCATGAGATTGACAAAAATTAAAAACTCTGTAACAACAAATGGTGGTGAAGATACAGAGCAACAGAAACTCATACTCTTCATGATGGTGTAAATTGGTACAACCATTTTGGAAAATGGTAGCATCTAGTACTACTGAAGATAGTTATATCCTATGACACAGCAATTTCACTCCTAGATTCATAGTCCATTTAAAAAATACAAGTAACCATATACCACAATGCATAAACAACAATGTTTATACCTACACTGTAATAGTCCAAAGCTCCAAAAATGTTCATCTATGACAGAATAAGTACCTGTGGCATATTCATAAAAAGGGCTTCAATACAGCAATGAAAATGAACCACACTCAATGGATGAATCTCGCAAACATTTAAAAAGTGAAGCAAAACTCAAAAGAATGCATAGTAAAAACATGATACCAATAGTGTCAAGTTCAAATAAAATTAGAAATGCGTAACTATGTGGTAAAAGTATAAAGCAAGGATACTACCACAAGTCAGGATAATAGTTACCTATTGGGCAGAGAGATGGTTTTAAGTGGAAAACAGTATGAGTGGTGTCAATATTGCTAGTAATATTCTACTTCTTATTTTGGTGGAGGTTATATCACTATTTGCTCTACAATTATTACTGTGCATGTTTTTACACATTTTTTGAATATGTACTTTACAATAATAATAGGAACAGAAAGGAAAAACCTGAATACAAGGAATCTTCATTATTAAAATATTTATTATCCAGCTAGGTACAATGACACATGCCTGCAATCCCAGACTCAGGAGGCTAAGGCAAAAGGATCACAAGTTAGAGGCCTGCCTCAGCAACTTAATAAGACCCTCAGCACCTTCACAAAGCTCTGTCTCAAAATAAAAAATTAAAGTATTGGGGGTGTGGCTCAGTAGTAAAGTTCCCCTGGTTGCAATTCCTTATACCAAAAAAAATTTTTGTTATTCCAATGCCAGCAACTATAAGGTTGCTTAGGGAGCAAAAGCCATCAAAATACATTTACCAATGTACTGACTGATCACTTAATGCTGATCACACAAACTTCTCAACTTGATTAACATCAGTTTCTCTTGCTTGTTGTAAGCATCCACAATACAAATATATTTGCAAATTCATTCCTTCAACAAATATTTACTAACACTGTTGTTAGGGTACCAGCAAGGTCCAAGATAATTAAAAGCCCAGACAGAGGACCTGAGAACCTTCATTCCCACCCCAATTTGGCCTTGGCCCTCTTATTACTTTCCTACCAAGTTTCACACAAGAAGAACCTAAAATCAGCCAAAAAAAAAAAAAAAAAAACCTAAAAGGCACACACCTAGTCATTATGAAAATCACTACCCTAGGGCATCCACCTTTCAGAGGAATCACCTCTTGGATTCATTTGACAAAATGACAAAATCATGGTTTCCTGCTTTTAAATAGGCAGAGATCCTCTTAACAAGAACTTTGTCAAGGCACAAGTTTTAACAATGGTGATGCTTTGGAGACTGGCCAAAGGGGGATCGAAAACTTTCAAAGAATGCTTTGCCTGGGATCCAGAAACCAGAGGTTTGCAATTTTTCAGAAATTATATCCTAGATTTTGCACGTATGTGTATTTTTTTTTCAGGTTAAAATCCATATTTTCATGTGATTCTCAAAGTTGTTCAACCAAAAAAGGTGAATAAGAAGAGCTCCCAACAAGTTGAATAGTCTAGCTTTTGAAGGACAAGTCAATGTAGTCACTGCTGGGTCATCTCAATTGAAACCCTGCTGTCCTGATCCCTAGGCCTATGCGCTCAGTGCCCAATACTTACTCTTAGCTCTTCGAAGGCTTCATCTAGCGTGGAGAGCTGGTGGCCCTGGTGAGCCCCAATGACTGGACACAGGACGCAGATGAGCTGCCTATCTTCCTGGCAATAGGTGCTCAAATCAAGCCCATGGTCTGGACACTTCCGCTTGGCCACTCTCTCTGCTTCCATTTCTATTTCTGGGTCAAATTCGCTTTCTGCCTCGGTTTCTCCTTCCGCCTCGGATTCCCCTTCTTGGTTGTCTTCCTCCGCCTCGCTCTCTTGCTCATCCTCCATTTCTTCCTCACTGTCCTCTTCACTCTCTTCGTCGCTCTCGTCCTCACTCTCCTCCTCCGTCTCGCTGTCTTCCTCGGACTCACTGTCCTCCTCGGACTCGCTCTCTTCCCCGGCCTCGCTTTCTACCTCCCGCTCCTGCTCCACCTTGGCCCCGACCTCTTCCTTCTCGGCCCCCTCCCCGCCGGCTCTCGGGGTCCAGGCCTGGGCGCCATGGATGTACTCGGCCAGGTGGTGACTGAGGAACTTCTCCCTGTGCACCTCGGCGTGGCGGCGACAGTAGCAGAAGCCGCATTCCCGGCACACTTCCTCGGCCCCCGGAGCCTCGTCAGGCTCGCACTCGTCACACGTGCCGTCGTGAGGCAGCTCCTCGAAGGCCGCGCCCACTCCGGAGGCCATGTGGGTGCTGTGACGCGGCCGAGGCCTCCGGGCCTGCGGGCTCGCCGCCTCCCCTTGGCGCGGCCTCCTTGCTTCCCCTCCCCCGGCACCGGGGTCCCCTCCGCGGGAGTCGCCGCCCGGCTGGGCCGCGCGGCGTCCGGGAGCGGGGCCTGGGGCCGCAGCAGCCCCCGCCGGGCCGCGAGCACAGGGCCTCCCCGCCGGCTCGGCCTGCTTGCGCGGCGCGGCGCTGCGCTTCCTCTGCCGCCGGCACTTCCGGCGCGGCCGCTCGCGCCCCGTCGGCCCCCGCGCTGCGCCGCGCCGGCGCTTGGCCTCCGCTGCCCCGCAAGATCGCCGCCGCCGCCGGCCCGCGCCGCCCCGGTTCCACTTTCCTCTCACTGTCAGGCGTTCTCCTTTCACTTCCTGAGTCACTTAAAGTGGCAATGGCTCTTTTCTGCTTTTCCCGCGGGGCTCAGCTCCGCCGCTCGGGATCGCAGCATCCCCGGAAGGCGGAGGATGACTGCGGTCTCCCGCTCACTGCGGGGTGGGCGTTGGGCCCCGCCTCCCCCGCCCTGTCCCGGGAGGTGTCAACCTTCCCTCCAAACCTCTTGTCTGGGGTCCGGGTGGATTTGGGTCTTTCTCCTGCCACGCACAGTCCCAGGTGTTGTGTAAGGTGCCAGGACCGTGCTGAAGGGCTGTGTTTGTTCTCCAGGGCCCAGGGAATCTCAGAGTCAGGCTGTGCAAGCAAATATTTTCGATCCAAAACAATACTATGCTTTGTCTGTTTGCAAAGTCTATTTGCATTCCTGCCTCCTAGGGGCCCAGACCCTTTTTCTGAGAGCCTGATGGGTTAAACTGGGATGTCAAGTGAAGGAAGGTTAGGGAGACACTGTCCAGTGAGAGTGCCAGGTTGCACTCCTTCACTCCTTTATGTAAGGAGTCCCTCTAGATTCACGCTGGGTTCCAAGAGAAAGGACTAAAGTGCCAAATCTTTGTATGACTCTTTAAAAGACTGGTTTTAGAAGACCTATTGCCCAGGGCTCCCAGATCCTAGGAGCACTACCTAATCAGTGTTGTGATCATACTCAAGTTAATTCATTTTGTTTTCCATCTTTAAAAAAAGAAAGAAAAACTTTGTAAAGGCAAACAGTAGTAACACCTGCCTCATGGGATTGTTCTGTGGATTCTTGTAAAGGTGCCTGCACTGTAGAGTGTTCATTAAGCTTTATTGTTTTTGCACAAATTATAGTCAGTGCTCACAATGGCCCTTTGGAGGAGATTTTTAAATGTATTCTAAATACATAGGGTACGTTTGTCCAGCTGCTTGTCTGTATGCCATATTGATGTCTCTTCGTTCACTTAAAAGCTTTTTTTTTCTTTTTTCTTTTAATATTTAAGAGCGGAAAAAGGCCCTTTTACATAGGGGAGAGGATGTAGTTAATAACAATGGAGGAGAATGAAATGGTGTCAGTTTTTCATTGATATCCTTAGATAATTTTACGATAGGATTTCCAGATGATCTTCATAAAAATATTAGGGTACAAGGAGTTTCCCCATGGATAATGTATGGTTAATCTTTCAGCAGATTTTGTTAGGTATGTTTTTTTAGAAATTTTGTAAAACTTCAGAACAATTCTAAATGCTGAAGAACATTAGGTTTGTTTTGTTCCAATTCCATATAGTTCTTTTTTCCTTCAGTTCATTTCTTTGAAAATTATTTCTATGTCTGCATTTGAAACAAGTATTGATGCACCATTCTGGAAAAAGAATGCAACCAATGCCAACTCAAACACCAACATTAGTATATTTAGTGAATAGTGTTCCTTGCTTGGTTATTTCCATCTCCTTCCCCACGTTAAACAGGAAGCAATTTAGCCTTTACAACCATAACGTTATTGCATTTAGGAAATCTTTTTGCAATGAAAACAAAACAAAATGTATTTTTTGAGACAGGGTCTCATTTTTTTGCTCAGGTTAGTCTTGAACTCCTGGGCTCATGCAATCCTCTTGCCTCAGCCTCCCAAGGGCTGAGACTATGGAACTATGGGTGTGTGCCACCTCACTTGACTGA
This sequence comes from Glaucomys volans, assembly GCA_020662805.1. Lineage (NCBI taxonomy): Eukaryota > Metazoa > Chordata > Mammalia > Rodentia > Sciuridae > Glaucomys > Glaucomys volans. The sequence continues at coordinate 336,936 of JAJEJO010001705.1, forward strand.
AAAAATTTTTTTAATGTCTTGAGAGGACATTTGTGTATTCAGGATCTTTGGTAAGAGGAGGGAGAGGCTTCTTATTATTGTTTCTTAATAATAACCTGACAGAGTTAAAATATAATACTGTGCAGTTCTGACATTTTACAATCCTTGTTTGAGCCCTCTGTGAAGACAGGATCTTTGAGACAGAAGCTGATGAAACTATTAGAAAGGGTTTTCAGAAAGTTCTGGTTTCGTTGTGTGCCAAAATCAACAAGGTGAGTCTTCTGTACCTTTCTACATCAAAATCAGAACCATCCAATTTCTTCAAAATTTGGAATCTTTGGGAACATCCAGAGAAGGATCCTTGCATAGAAAATTATCTCAAAACTAAAATATTATCTCAAATATTAGCTCAAAACTAAATATTATCTCACACAGTTTCTGTGATCCAGAAATCTGGGAGTAGTTTAGCTGGGTATCTCTGGCTTAATATCTCCCAAGAGATTTCAGAAAGGTGTTGACTGGGCCATAGTTGCTTGAAGACTCCTATAAGTACAGGATTTGCTTCCAATGTGGTTCACACATGTAGCTGTTGGCAATAGGCCTCACCACTTTCTATACAACTGTTCATTGTCCTAGTGACATAACAGTTGAATTCTCCCAAAGTCCTGGATGCAAGAGAGGACAAGATGGCAGATGCTATGTCTTTTATGACCTAAACTCAGAAATTACATACCATCATTTCCAACACAGCTTAGAGGTTGTTACCAAGATCGGCTCTATCCAGTGTGCAAAAAATTACACAAGGGCACAAATACCAAGAGGTAAAGGATCTTTGGGGCTACATTTGAAGCTAGATACTACAAGCTGCCCTTTAATCTCCATTGATTCGTGTATCTCTCAATGCAAATCATACTCATTTCCCAAGGACCCCAAAAATCTTAACCCATTATGTCATCTATCCAGAATCTTGTCACTTTAATTGGGTTTGAGTACAGATACGTCTCCTAGTTGTAGATGTACAACTCCTCAAGTGTAATTCCTCTTCATTTTTATAACTTTGTCTCCCATAATCCCAAAACATAATGGTGGGTCAGGCTTTGGATAGCTGGGGAAAACATTCTTTTTCAAAAAGGAAGAAAGATAGGATTATCTGAAGAGTTACCCAGTCAGAGATTCCTTAAATCCAGTTGATACATAATGGAATTTCCCTGATATATCTCAAATCTACTCTTGCTTGGGAATGACTCTCCATGGTTCTTGACTTCACCCTTTGGACTCTATGGTTCCATTCTCTGAGTCATCCTTTTCTTTTTTATTAAAAGTAGCACATTTGCAGCTGTATAGTTTTGTCAGTTTGCTTCCTTCCAGTAGCATTTAGGGAGTACAAAGAACATTTTCATTTTGTACTCTGTGTGTCCATGTTAGCAGTGTTTTTGCCAATGTAATACCTTTAAAACTTTTTAAGTCTCCTGTAAATCTAATTGAGTTGACTCTATTGGACAAAACGGATATCCACAAATCTCTTCAAGATAAGTTTTTCTCTGCTAGGGAGAGTCCCTCTGCTGAAACTGCTAAGCCATCTTTGAAAACCTATATTTTGAATGATTCCTTGAATCAACTCTATAGACCTCTTGATGTCTAAACAAAGGGGTTTACAGCCATACTCTCACTTCATCATTTGGTGATGTTTTCCTGGTAGCATCCTGAAATTTATCTATGACTGGAAACCATTTCTTTGCTTTAGCATCATTTGCCATATGGAGAAGCTGGGAATTTTTGAACCTATCAAGTTCTAGATTCTCTTTCTTTCCTTACTTTTCTAAGTCCTTCCTTTAGATGATCCCTTTCTTTTCACATCTTGATATAACTAGCAAGAAGATATAGCCGGTATTTCAAAAACTCTACCAGGAGGATTGGGGATGTAGCTCAACGGTCAAACACTTGCCTATCATGCAGAAGACCCTGAGGTCCATTCACAGCACTGCTAAAACGAACAACAAAAACCCACTCAACCAGGAAATGTCCTTAGCTACCACACATTTTCCAGTTTCCACATGACTGTAGTTAACAGTGTTATGCCTTTGCATAACAACACTCCCTTTCCTTCATTCTCCAATAATATTTTTCCCATTTCCCATTAAGCCCTTCCCTGTAGTCTTCTCAGAAACCATCAGGGTTGCACTGAGTTTCTTCAAGACTCTGGACTTCCACTAATATTCTCCTCCAAGTCCCTCCAATGCCCAGTTCCAGAGCCATCCCAACACTTCAGTATTGTGGTATGGGAGAACCTCAATCTGTAATGAAATCTGTATTTGTGATCTATTGGTGCTTTACAAAATACCCCAAAACATTGAGTCATATGGGGGGCTGATCACCACACTTGGCACTGGCTGTGCTTAGCAACACCTGTAAGCCATCTCCAGAATGCTCAGCAGGAAGCAGATGTGGAAAAACAGGGCACTTTGCAACTTTGACTGCTTTGTGAATGTATGTGGGACTCCCAGGAACCAATGGTGTAGTTCTTTTTTTTTTTAATTGGTTCTTTTTAATTATACATGACAGTAGAACCCATTTTGATATACAGCAGGGAATATATCTCTTTTTTCACAAGATAGATTCACACAATTCATATCATCTTACATATACATAGGGTAATACTGTCTGTCTCAGTCTACTATATTTCCTTCCCCCAACCCTCCCATCCCATTTTCCTCTACACCATCTAAAGTTCCTCCATTCTTCTCTTGTCCCCACTTCTTACCCCGGGCCCCATTATGCATCATCATCCACTTATCAGAGAAAACATTTGGCCTTTGGTTTTTTGGACTTGGCTTATTTCACTTAGCATGATATTCTCCAACTTCACACATTCACCAGTAAATGTCATAATTTTATTCTTCTTTAGGCTGAGTAATATTCCACTGTGTACATATACCACAGTTTCTTTATCCATTCATCAATTGAAGGGCATCTAGGTTGGTTCCACAATCTAGTTATTGTGAATTGAGCAGCTATGAACATTGATGTGGCTACATCACTATAGCATGCTGATTTTAAGTCCTTTGGGTATAAACCGAGGAGTGGGATAGCTGGGTCAAATGGTGGGTCTATTCCAATTTTTTGAGGAATCTCCATACTGCTTTCCAGAGTGGCTGCACCAATTTGCAACTCCACCAGCAATGTATGAGTGTGCCTTTTTCCCCACATCCATGCCAACACTTATTATTGCTTGTGTTTCTGATAATAGCCAATCTAATTGGAGTTAGATGAAATCTTAGGGTGGTTTTAATTTGCATTTCTCTAATTACTAGAGATGATGAACACTTTTCCATATATTTGTTGATCACCTGTATATTATCTTCTGTGAAGTGTCTGCCCAGTTCCTTAGTCCATTATTGATTGGGTTCTTTGTATTTTTGATGTAAAGTTTTTTAAGTTCTTTATAAATTTTGGAGATCAGTGCTCTGTCTGAAGTGTGTGTGGAAAAGAGTTTTTCCCACTCTGTAGGCTCTCTTTTCACATTATTGATGTTTCTTTTGCTGATAAAAAGCTTCTTAGTTTGAATTCATCCCATTTATTGATTCCTGCTTTTATTTCTTGCACTCTGTGGGTCATGTTAAGGAAGTCTTGTCCTAAGCCAACATGAAGAAGGTTTGGGCCTACTTTTTCTTCTATTTGGTGAAGGGTCTCGGGTTTAATTCCTAGGTCCTTGATCCATTTTGAGTTGAGTTTTGTACAGGGTGAGAGATAGGGGTTTAATTCAATTTTACTACATATGCATTTCTAGTTTTGCCAGCACCATTTGTTGAAGAGGCTATCTTTTCTCCATTGCCATGTTTTTGGCACCTTTGTCTAGTATAAGACAACTGTACTTATGTGGGTTTGTCGCTGTGTCTTCTATTCTGTACCATTGATCTACCTGTCTATTTTGGTGCCAATACCATGCCATTTTTGTTACTATTGCTCTATAGTAGAGTTTAAGGTCTGGTATTGTGATACCTCCTGCATCATTCTTCCTGCCCAGGATTGTTTTGGCTATTCTAGGTCTTTTGTTCTTCCATAGGAATTTCATGGTTGCTTTTTCTATTTCTGTGAGGAATGTCATTGGGATTTTTATTGGAATTGTGTTAAACCTGTATAGCACCTTTGGAAGTATGGCCATTTTGATTATATTAATTCTGCCTATCCAAAACATGGCACTTTGCAGCTTTGACTGCTTTGTGAAGGTATGTGAGACTCCCAGGAACCAATGGTGTATTTCTAAATAAATAAAGGTCTGCTGTTATGTGGATATTAACTTTTAAATCTTTAGACATTTGAACTCTGTCTGAATGCAGAATCATAAGTTCAGAGAGGTGAAGAAACTCACTTAAGGCACCCAACATCGGGTCTCTCTGATTCCATCTTACCATATTCATTGGTGGGACAAATAGGCGATACTCCAGATTGCCAACCTGCTTACCAGCAACTTTACCCATCTTTTCCTTCCAGCTGTGAAATTAATTTCTGTCCCCTTCACCTGCTCCAGAAGAGTTGAGTTTAGTAAGAGTCATAGCATAGTATGATTAATTTTAGAAAAACATTAGAAGATGAACAGAGAACAGAGTGGAATTTCAAAACCCACTGCTTTGGGGAAGGTATATGCACCCCCTCAGCCAATCCCATTCTTGTGTAATTATACTGTCACTTCAGTGACTGATTTCATTTTCCCCAACAAGCCCCTGAGATCTTCTGAGTCTCATCTCATGCTGTTATCATATTAGCTAGCATCTTATCCTATTATGTCAGTGCAATGAAATATGATATCTCCCAGCCCATCCCAGCCCTACCAAAATATAAAGAATGAAGCCTTTAAGACTAGACCTCTTTTCCCCCCAAGCCTGCTAGAGATGGATACACAAAATAATCCCTTGGCCCCACATTCTTCTCAACATGTTCATTCAGTGCTTACAAGTGAATGGTTCACTGCTTGGTAATATTATAAGTCACTAAACACTTCCCCCTTTAAAAAATAAACATCTGCAAAGATAACTCCAGATAAGCTCTGATCAAGATATTTTCATTACATTTATTTATTCTGTTACTTGCTAAAGCCTATTTTCATAACCATTATTTCATTCACCACAAGAATTCTTAAGATTCCCTTGATACCTGTTTCAGTTTTCTTTGGATGCATTCTACAAACGCCCTGCTAGTGGTTGCTTCCACTTTACCAGTGTGAAAACTACAGGCAGGGAGAGAATTGTTTAAAAGAACATCCAGTCAGTTGAGAGTCAATCTCTAACTTCCTTCCTGGTCTTCAAGTCAGCTTCCTAACCCCTGGATGATGCTAATTCTTTTTGTCAAAATGATGTTTTTCAAACTTGTCTCCTTGGAAATGCTTCCTTAGGGGTGGTCTTTGCTTTTATCTGAGTGGGCTGCAAAGAATGAAGGCAGACACTTAATCATCTGTGAGATCAACACTCTTTGGGAGTGAGGAAAATCCCCAAATTTGCCTTCCATGACTCCAGTTGGAAAAGCAGTCACCTCTGGGCTGGAACTAATTAGAGACTTTGTATTTCAGCGGTTGGTGAGCTGCCCTTGTAAATCAGGGATTATGAGGGAAAATCTTCCTGAGGCTTGTTCCCTCTATTTATTTATTTATTCTGGAACTTTGGTGCAGATAGGCCAGTGAATCATACCACTTAGATCATAATCTGTCCCTAGTTCAATGCAAGCAACCCTCTTATTTTATTTCATTTAAATTTTATTTTATTTCTCTTTTATCTCCAAACTCCATTCCATTCCCCCAATCTTCCTCCCACAGAAACTATCTTTAATGTGTTAGATAAATGTACATGTGAATATGTATGTATGTATGTGTATATCTTTTAAATGTTTTCTCTTTTGTTTGCATATGTTAAACAGTGTAATTATGGCACTAAAGAATATTCTCTGGTTTATTTATTTATTTATTTATGGCACTAGGGATTGAACCCAGGGGTGCTTAAGCACTGAGATACATCCCCAGCCCTTTTTAAAATTTCAAGACAGGGTCTTACTAATTTGCTTAGGGCCTCACTAAATTGCTGAGGTTGACTTTAAACTTGAAATCCTCCTGCCTTAGCCTTGCGCACTACTAGGATTACAGGCATGCCCAGCTCTGTTTTATTTGTTCACACAATGCTATGATTGTTAAAATCTTGGATATCTGTTAGACATGGTGGAACACCTATGGTTACAGCTACTTGGGAGGCTGAGGCAGGAGGATTGCAAATTCAAGGCCAGCTGGACAACTTAGTGAGACCCTGTCTCAGTGATAGAACACTCCTGAGTTCAATCCCCAATACTGAAAAAAACAAAACAAAATACCTTGAATATCCTCTCTTTGACAGCATTTGATGTCATCTACCTTTTTAACTTTTGTCAATCTAATGAATATAAAGTGAAAACTCATTATGGCATTATTTTTTAGTGTCTTCAATTATTAATAAAGACAAACAGCTCTTTATTCTCTTTTTATGTATGTAACTATTGATAATTTTTCCTATTTTTAATTGAGTTCTCTGTTCTTTTATTATTGTCTTTGCAGCATTTTCTTTTACCTTCTAGATGTAACTGTGGTCAGTTCTACACATTGAAAATATCTTTTCTCAATCTGTCATCTATTAACATTGTCTACAGTGGTGTACTTTTTGAAAAGAGATGTTATGTTTTCATACAGTCAAATCCATTCTGTTTAAGAAGTCCTTCTCCACCTCAAGATCATAAATACATGCTCCAATGTCTTTTATTTTAATGCTTTTACCTTTCACATTAAGGTTCATCTTCATTTCACCTTGGCGTCTGTTTTGAGGTAGGAATCCAACTTTGTTTTTCTCTGTGGATTAAGACCATTTTCTCATAACCTGAACTCAATTTATAATCTCAACCATGAATGAAGAAATTTATTTGATGAGAGGTACCATGGCGGCATAGTTAAGAGTGGAGAGTGAGGGCTGGTTGACAGGCAACGTGTTCCCCCTATTATGTTTCCTGAAACCTTTCTAAAAGAGGTTTTAAGAAAATATATTGCCATAGAAGTCACTGAGACTGATGACCAGATAATAGAGGAGAGAAGTGAAAGAGGTAGCCATCCTGGAATCTCTTGAGTCAGCCTCTTCAGTAAAAGTGGGATGAGGGTTAAGAACAAGGAGTCACTCAGCATTGACTACTTTCTAGGGGCCAGGTGCTCTTGCAGGCTCTGAGGGTGCACAAAACCTCAGAAGTGTTGCTAGCACATTTGTATTTCCAGGATGAGTTGACCTTATTCTACTTCTGGTTGACCCTGTGTGTGAGATGTGTGTGTGTGTGTGTGTGTGTGTGTGTGTGCTTCATCTGAAGTTCCTGGCTCATTACTTCTGTAGCTCTTTCCTGACTAGAACAACAAGGTTAAAGTATTTGGTCTTTTTCTCTTGGTTCCTAAAGTCGCTTTGGAACAACTTCACATCGATAAAGGTGAAAGATAATCTTCTGTTATAATATTGGGGTTCTTTAGGCCTCAGAAGTGAAACTTTTCCTGCCATCCTTTCACCTGCTCGTTTTCCTCTGCAAGGTAAGATTAGAAACTAGGATTTCTCTTCCCTTTGGCAGGTCATGAGATCTAAAAATGTCATCTTCCCCGTGCCTTTCTGTCTTAGAATTGGTGATAAAGAAATTCTCTGACCTACCTTATCTGATAGAGATCATACACCCTGACACACTATGTCAGAAGGGGTCTTGCCTCTCATACGTGGAAGGACAGAATGCTGCACAGAGATACCAAGGAGAATCTGAACAGACAGGCCTTGCTGGGTCTCCCCACTCAGTCCTTTAGTGTCAGATCATACCCTTTTGGCAATCACATTTCTGTCTTTCTCTCAGCTAATTTCACTTTCTTCCTTAAATGGTAATTTCTTTTGTTTAAAATGAGGTAACCAGCTGGACACTGCGGCGCACTTCTGTAATCCCAGCAGCTCGGGAGGCTGAGGCAGGAGGATTGCAAGTTCAAGGCTAACCTCAGTAACATAGCAAGACCCTGTCTCAAAATAAAAAATAAAAAGGGTTGGGGATGTGGCTCAGGGGTTGCATGCCCCTGGACTCAATCCCTGGCATAAATAAATAAATAAATAAATAAATAAATAAATAAATAAATAACCAACCAACCAGTCAGTAAGGTAACCAGTAGCTCATTTCATAAAATGAAGTACTTTGGAAAAAATCAAATATAAGATAGTCCTTTTCTGAAAAATAATCTGGGTGTGGGGATGTTGCTTTGCATCTGGGCATTGGAAGCTTTTAGTTACTATGCTTCCCTAAACCAAGCTACCTTGCCACACCTCCAAGCTTGGCTGCCTCATCTCTTCCCCTGCCTATTGCCTACCACTGTGTCCTGCCTTGCCTGCTGTTATGCTTCATAAATCAGGAAGCTATTGTGTGCCTCCCCTACTGTGCAGTGAGCTCCTTGGGAAATGGGCTGTGTCTGTTGACCCCAGAGTCCTCAGCACTTACGACAGCCATCTAGCACCAAGCTCTCTTCCTTAAAACCTGAAGTGGAAAGCTAAGAATGAAACAGGATTAACAGGATGGTCAAGGACTTGTCGTCCAAATTGGGATACTCTGAAAATGAAAACAGCACTATTGGCCATAACCCCAGGACGCTAACTATAGACCAGAACCATTCTGTGTAAAATGGTCACGTACAGACATCCCATGAAGGTGACAAGAGGCAGCCCTAGATTTCTAGTCCCCAAATAATCCTCCAAGTTCAATATTTTGCCTTTTGGGGGTCCTACTCCCCTTCTGTTTATCCCTTCTTTTCCATTTCTCTTCCTTTCCTTTTCCCTACCCACCTCCTGCTCAGCCAGACTGTACAAATTTGCTAAACCACAGCCCTCCAATTCTCATCCTTCACTTCATGGGTAATTTAAGCATGAGAGGAGTCCATGAATCCTAATGTGGAGAGGACAGTGTGTGGGGGGAGGTGGGAAGTGTCTTGAATGTAGCTCTTATGAGAGATGAAAACCCAAGACTTTTTTACTTCCTTCCTCAGAAAGAGTCCTAGTGACTCAGAGCAAATGTTCAATAAAGAAAAACTCTTCAAGTGGTCCAAACAGATCAACTCTGGCTTCATCCTGAAATCTATATCCACCCTAAGGCACATTTAAGACGTGATGAGAGTTGGGCTGAATGGAATCACTTCATCATGCAAGAAAGAAAAACTCAATCTGCTGTGAAAATGCCCTTGTGAGTCAGCAGAAGCTGTATATCATGGTGGCTGATGTTGCAAACATTTCAGAACCTGCCACATCTGAATTTGAACCCTGGCTCCACTGCTACTTGGCTAGGAAACTCTAGACAGATTATTTAAACTCTTTAATCTGTTATCTTATATGAAAAATGTGGAGGTCTTATCAGACCTACATTACAGGCTCATTGTGAGGATGAAATGAGATAGTGTATTTAGCTCTGTGCTCCAAGCTCAAAATAAACACTCAGTCAGTGTGACTTATTACTTTACACGTACATCAATGAAAGTTACAAGTGCACTCATTTTGTCTGCATAGAAATAGTTGTACCAGGTTAAGTAAGGGTAGTGCAGTGGACTGAGAATGCAGAAATCTGAGTTCTTCCCATGCCCTGCCTATACTAAACTCTGTGGCTCTGTACAAGGCTTCAACTTTGCTGGCTCTTCAGCTGAGCACTGAGTGAACTGGAGTAGATGATTCCTGCTCCTGTTCTCCATTCGTATGCCACACACAATAGTGATTCATCATTTCTCAGGACCTTGTAAATTGTTTGGGCTCGGTGGGGTGGTTCTTCTGCTCTATGTGATATTGGGTGGGGCCACTCACATGGCTGCTTTCCATCGGGCCTGGAACATCCCAAATGATGTCACTCAGACACTTGGCACCCATGTTTGGCAGCTCAACCCTCCTCTGTGTGTCTTCACATCCTCTAGAGCCATTGTCTCACTGCAGAACCCCTACAGCTGGAGAACCTGCACTTCTTCACATGTCCAGCTGGTTTCCCAGAGGGCAAGAAAGGAAGCTTCACAGTTTCTTAAGGCCTAGACCAACTATTGCACAGTATTACGTTCACCATGGAGTATTCGTCAAAGCAAGTCGGAGTCCAGCCAAGATTCAAGGAAAGGGGGAAGGCTCACTTCCTGCAGCTTTTCAAAGTTATAACAGGGCATGCATTTTTCAGAGCAGTTACCACAATCTGCGTGGTACATTCTGGTTCTGGGGGTCCATATTTGAGCCTAAAGCTCTGCAGTAATTACACTTCTCCATCTAGTTTCTGGGCTCTGTGATTTCCCCATGGAGTGCCTAGCATGCTCCAGTCCTTGATACCTTCTCTGTTCTCAGTTTAGCTCCAACAGACATCTTTTGTTTCTGCCATTCAGGGTCCCCTCAGCCTCCTCCTCGTAACCAAACTTCCCTGTTTCCCTCCAGACACACTGGTTACAATTCAACTGTCATCTCTCATTCTTCTTTATGAACAGAACCCTGATTTATCTGTATATTTAGGTATTAATCTTCTCTGTCCTAGAGTGTGAACCATCAGAGAGTGAAGTAGCTCGTAAGAATCCCATCCACTTTTGCCAGGAGTTGGTTTTGAGGAGTACATGTTACCTGCTCTGACCAGTGAAGTATCAGGGCAAGTCTCATGGGGATCTCCTGGAAAATATTTTCTTTACTGAACAAAAGAAAGATACTTGTGTTGGGAGTGGTGATACACACCTGTAATCCCAGGGGCTCAGGAGGCTGAGGCAGGAGGATCACAGTTTCAAAGCCAGACTCAGCAAATCAACGAGGCCCTAAGCAACTCAGTGAGACCCTGTCTCTAAATAAAATACAAACAAAGGCTGGGGATCTGCTCAGTGGTTAAGCACCCCTAAGTTCTATCTCGGATACCTGGGTACTGAGTGAGAGAAAGAGAGAGAGAGAGAGAGAGAGAGAGAGAGGCTTGTAAGAAAGAAATCCCATACCTTTCTTCCTCCTTTAGAATCTTGTTGTGGGGAAGCCATCTGTGACCATAGGGATAATCTAAAGGACCACAAAGGAGCACCCAGCCCACTGACAGTATAAGCTTCAGATTTATCCAGTCCAGAACTGTCAGCCTCTGGGCTTCTTGTTACAGGAAATACTAAATTCTTACAAATAAGCAAGTCTGTTACTCACATCAAAAACATCTTCCCCACACTCCCCTGGCTCTGAGGTTCTAAAATGCTGACTCCACTCCTGACACCAGGAAACAGCATGGAACCCAGGTCTCAGTATCAGCCATGCACTCACCTGACCACAGTGGCCACTTCAGAGATGAACCAGGGACTCTAGCAGAGCAAATGAGAGACAATGTGATTTCCCCACTCCCTTTTTTTTCTTTTGGACCTAAAAGCTGAGAGGAGATAGCAGCTGGAGCTGCTGTGGCCATTTTGTTACCATCTTGCTGGCTTGAAGAGTCTAGAGGAAAAAAATCTGAGGAAGGGAGATCCAAGAGGAAAAAAAAAGATAATCGATTCTTGATAAGTTCACAAGTCCTCAATCTAGTCCTGCCTGAGGCCCCACCTTTGTTTTTTCAGTTTAATTGACCTACCCCTTTCTTGGAATAAGCTATCCTGATAAAGTTTTCTGCTACTTGCAAGGAAAATAATTCAAGTGGGACTTCACTATAAAACGATCCACCAAAAGCCACTTGGATTTAAGTTACTCCTGAACTTTTACTCAGAACCTTTGTCCCTCATCCAAGTTCATCTGCTCCTATATATATATGCTTGCCACCTCTAATTATGTAATCTAGCCATCAGGAGGCTTGGAAAAGGGTTCAAATCCCTGTCAATTATTAGATTAGTGATCTTGGGCAGGTCTTTTAAACCTTTGATATCCTCAGCTTTGGACTGTTTAAAATTTGAACTATGATGGCTCTGACTTTATTGGGTTATTGTGAAGATAAAAGCAGAGAAGGCATGGAGAGTGCTTAGCCAGCAGTGCCTCACACATACTAGGTTCTCACAAATGCTTGCTATTATTAATAAAACCATAAGCTAGTATGGTATGAGAGTAACCGCCCTGCAAAGATGCTCATGTCCTCAGAACCTGTAAGTATGCTGCTATGGACAAAGGGGAATTAAGGTTGCAGATGGAATTAAGGTAATAGGAATATTGTAGTAGAATGTCCATTGGGTCCAATGTAACCAAAGAGCTCTTAAAAATGGAAGTGGGAGGCAGAGGAGGCAGAGTGATAGGATGTAAGAAGGACTCCCTCTGCTCTTTCTGACTTTGAAGATGGAGGAAGAAGGTCGTGAGCAGGAACCATAGGTGGCCTCTAGAAGTAAAGAACAGATTCTACCCTGGAGCCTCCAGAAAGGAACACAGTCCTGGTGACCCCTTGACTTTAGCCTGATGAGACCTGCTGCTAAGTGGGTCCTCGATTCATCCTTGTGACGGACACCATGGTCTCAGCTGCGAATAAGTCAGGCATGGTCCTAACATCACGGAGCTTATGAGGAGCAACCAGGACTTTAGAAAATCCTTTTTGTTAATGAATATAGACTTTTTCTAGGAGAATTAGAAGATATAAGTCACAACAGCAACACAGAAGAGATGTGGGACAGAAACCCATGAAGAAGGAGAGTGACAATAGAATATGGACTGCTAATTGGTACAAGGACAGGTACATTCTATCTGCCATTTTATCTGCTCTGGACCAAATTTTTGTATCCCCACAAGAATCATACACTGAAATCCTCACGTTCGATGCAATGGGTTTGGGGGGTGGAAACTTTGGGAGGTGGTAAGGTCAGGAGGGTAGAGCCCTCATGAATAAATTAGTGCCATATAAAAAGATAAACAGGAGAACATGTTTCCTCTCCTTGCCATGTAAGCACACAGCAAAAGACAGCTCTCTGCAGCCAGGAAGCAGGCTCTTAGTAGGTACTGGACCTACTCATGCCTTGATCTTGAACTTTTCAGTCCACTGAGCTGTGAGAAATCAGTTCCCACTGATACCCATCCAGTCTGTGGTAATTGGACAGAGTAGCCTAAACTACCTAAAATGATTACTATAGTGGAAATCTCGAGGTTAAAATGGACTGGTTCCTTTATGTAAGGAGCTCAGGGGGTTCATAGAAATCAGTTCTGATAGCAGGGGACTATGGGAAGGTAACAGGAAGGGCAAAAATCACACCTCTTAGGTGCCAACCCAAGAGCCAAGATGGCTGCTCCTCTTTTTTTTTTTTGTACTGGGGATTGAACCCAGGGGAACCCACCACTGAGCCACATCCCCAGCCCTATTTTGTATTTTACTTAGAGACAGGGTCTCACTGAGTTGTTTAGGTCCTCGCTAAGTTGCTGAGGCTGGCTTTGAACTCGCGATCCTCCTGCCTCAGCCTCCCAAGTGCTGGGATTACAGGATGCTCCTCTTGACATAGTGATGTCCTCAATTCTCCTCATGACCTTTTGAGAGAGATTATGAGGTCCCTTTTACAGAGGAAGAAATGAAGACTCACAGAAATTAGCTTGGATATGTTTACACAATAAGTAAGTGTTGAAATGAAATTTTTAGTTAGCTAATTAAATTTACTTTTTTTTTTTTTTGGCCAACAAAGAAACGCAAATCCTCCTTGTATCTGGGCAGTGTTGTCTTAGTTGTTTCAATGTTCTTTTTATACTGTCTGTCTAACATTTTAAATTATTTGGAGGCCAGAACTGTTTGGGCTGATTTACTCAGAACAGTGCACCAGGATGCTTAATGCTTAATACCATATTTCATCAAATCTCAGATGTCATCAGTTGGAATATGTACCACCATTTCACACAGCACTAAGAAAGAAAAAATGCTAGGTATTGTAAGACTTCCTGATTTTAGAGGTGTCAAAATGTGGAAAAATATGTATCTTACAGTCCATAAAATAGAGTAGAAAAAAATTTTTTGATGATGATGTTGATGAAGTGTCGAATCCCAGTTTGCTGGTCCACTTCCAGGCTTACTTATGATTTAGGTGTCCTATGTATTAGCCCAGACAGTTTTCAAATGTCTCAACTAAGTTTCCTTTGGACAATTCCTTGGAGGTTTTTCATTATTCAAATCATGGTGTTTTTCATAAGTACATCCACAAGTATTAATAATGAGATGTACCATTTCCTATGCACTAGACTCCATGCTAAGTGCATTAAATATCTCTCTTGATTTCTCCTGGCCATCTTGTGAATAATCAGGTTTTTATCATTGTCATATCACACAATACAATTGAGGCTCATAGAAGTTTAGCTACTTCTCCAAGGCCATTCGGCCAGCAAAGAACAAGTATGACACTTGAGTTTCTGCATGGTACTTCAATGTTTGTGTCCTTAATCACTGTTTCAACAAAAACAGAAAAAGCAAGAAGAAGAAGAAGAAGAAGAAGAAGAAAAATACTCTATTGTCTTTCAAATTGTTTTCCCAGACCAAAACCCTTTGGATCATATAATTAATGAATTTTTTCCTTATTCTTTCTGAGCTTTTTACCCAGTTATCCCTCCAAAAGTGTTTTTTTTTTTTTTAACCTCCAAGTCCTTATTTGTTCTTCTTTTACAAATCTGTCTCCAGAATTTTAATCATTCTTGGCTCACTTCTCTGACAGCCTAAACCAGAGATGTGTGCTGCAATGGCAGTCAGAGAAGTGCCCTGAAAACTTAAAAAAAAACACCACCACCACCAAAAGACCCTGCTTTTATAGTCCATCTGATCTGTACAGGAAATTTGAAAACACCACATACTTAACTGGAAAAATACTTGAAGTGAAATGAAAAGTGAGATTTACTGTTATTTAGATTTTGATTAAAAAATGTTTATCCCTTATCTAAGGCTCGGGGACACTGGAAATGAAGGAGCCTGAATGTTCGCTCTATAGAACTTTAATGATCTTCTCTTATTATGTTATATTACTGTTTCCTAAGCCTGTGGTCAAATACAATAGCTTTATTAAAGCTGTGATTCAGTTAGAAAGAGGAATGAATTTTTGTGCCATAGGTGTGCTGGTGAGGGATGAGAGAGGGGGATGGAGCTGCTGGGAAAAGAATCCTTCAACAAATGCAGGATGGACATCAGTGGCTCCCTTGCTGGGGGATATTCTTTTCCCTGGGAGCTTTCTTGAAGAATTCACTGATAAACAGCACAGAAGGACTTTGCTTCTGGTCCATTTGGAAAAGGAAAACAAAACAAAACAGAAAGGAGGATTGAGTTGAAGTTTGGATCCAGGATAATGTTTGTTTATGTTATGTCCCAAATTCTTATATGGCATAGATAACAATGAATGCTCACATTGTCAAGTGTTCACAAAGGACCAACCCCTGCTCCAAGCCTGACCTATTTCTTCTATCACTTAATCCCCTAAACGATCCCAAGAAGTAGATACAATTATCACTTCCATTTTAAAGATGAGGAAATGGAGGCAGAGAGAGTAGCTTACCCAAGTTTACATAAGTGGTGGAGCCAGGATTTAAAATCATATTTTGATTCCAGAGCCCATGCATGTAGCCATAATATTGTGTGGCTGAATGCCCACCTCTTTTTGCCAGCAGGTCATGTGCCCCGGTGGCTATTAAGGGGTGGGGGAGGGAGAGCCTCTCTGAGAACAAGAAATACAGCCTGAAAAAAAAGAGGGATTTGGAAGGAAATTGTTGTGGGGCCTCCTAACTGAAGCAGGGCTGGCTCCCTTTGAAGGGAGAGAAATGAAGCAATTTCAAAGAGTCGGAAAAGGTTAGAGGTCAAGACTAAGCCACTGTAGCTAAGCGATGCAGAAATGCAAGCCTGTCATTGCTAAAGTGACAAAATAGAATATCAGGACACATTCAAAACAACCTCACATAATTACTATGGAAATTAACTGTTGCTATTTCTGAGACGTTTTTACCAGCTCTGTGAGGGACATATGACATCATGAACAATTACTGATGAAATAGAGGATGAGGAATTAAGACTTGGCCAGGTTGCTTAACCTCTCTTTCAGGTTACTTAGCCTCAGTTCCTTCATTTGTAAAATGGAAATATTAATATCATCTGCCTCTTAGTGTTCTTGCAAGGATTAAATGATGATAATGTAGTCAAAATGTTTGGCATCAAAGCACCTTACACAGAAAGTGCCCAATATATGTTAATTCTCCCTTTTGCCCTCCTGCCAGTTCCACCTGCTATAAAACTGGGTCCCATTTGTCTAGAGGGAAATACATTATTTACTCATGAAGATGGACTTTGAATACCAATCATTTAATGCATATTTATTGAGCATCCTCCCTTCCCAAGGAGGATGCTACATGCTACATGCTAGAGATACAGGGGTATATTCTTTGGGTCTTACACAGCTTACATGCTGGTGGGAGTTGAGCATTGAAAATGGTAAGTATAAAATAATAGTATAAGATGCAACAGAAATATGTAGCAGGGAGTCTGATGCATTCTAGGGGTTCAGTAAATGTCTCCAGGAGGAAGGGACCAGTTAATGACTATTTTCAGGGCAAATGCAGGTGGCTGGGGGGAGGCACCTAGGAGCAAGAGAGCCTCAGCACATAAGGGAACGAGCTAATGCCAGGACTCGGCGTCAGTGCAGAGCAAGGTGTGGGAAAAGAGAAGAAAGTGTAGATGGTCCAGCTCAACTGGAGCTTAGAGAACCAGGAATGATTGGTGTTGGGTGAGGTCAGAGCAAGAGCCAGAGGCTGGATTAGAGAGGTGTTACAGCTCTATTGCAGAAGCCACCTCCTCGGGTGAGACCCAGAGTTCAGCTGCTGCCTGATGATCCCAGTACTGTAGGATTCTGTGTTTGTGTCTTTATGTTACTCTGCTTTGTCAGGATTCAGTAGGGAAAACGAAGTCCACTTGATTTATTCTAAGATTGAAGGCTGATGACAGAGAGAATTCCAAACTCTGGTTGAGGGGATCAAAAGTCAGAGAAGCAACCCTGACCATCTGGTCCAGCAGCCCCCAAGAAGGGGAATCTTAAGGATCTGCCGGAAGCCACTGTGATCTCACGCCTGCCCACCCTCTGCTTGCAACTATCACAGAGGGAAATGGCTTCTCCTGTCGTGCCTTCTGAACATCACATTGAGGACTTGTCATTGGCTCCTCTTGGGCCTGAAACCACGCGGGAGTTGCGGGGAGTCCGTCAGGAAAGCTAATGCCTGCCTTCTCCTGTGTGAGGGAGAGAGAGAAAGCAGGTCATCCCATGGTGGAGAAATGTACTGTGCTTTTATCAAGTCTAAGACACACCAATATCTGATGTACCCCTAAGGGGGAAAAATGCTGCCAATTAAGCAAATGCCACTGTTTCCTCTCAACCCTTAGTCACATCCCCATTTCACAGATGTAAAAATGTGTGTATGCATGTTGGGGAAGGTGTCTCTGACAACTGGTAAAAAAAGAACCATGATATAAGAAAAAGTTAATAATTATTAGCCTTTCTGATTTCTTATCTTTCAAAAGAATGTTCACCTTAGGGAAACTGAGGCAGTCCTGGAGCCAAGAGACTGTCTTCTAGTCAGCACTGAGGAGCCACCTTGGAAAGGGAGCAAAAGGGCATGTCTTGCCTCTGCTCTGTGTTGACCAACTTTGTTGTTGTTGTTTTTAGTGCTGGGGATCAAAACCAGGGCCTCACACATGCTGGTTAAGTGCTCTTCCACTGAGCTCCCACCACAAAGTGGTTGCAAGGAAACAGTAGCTTCTAACAGAACACAGAGTCACCCTTGCTTGCTTACAAGACAACCTTAAGTTGTTTTTAACTTTGTGTGCGTGCATGCACACTGTGAAGTATATCACACAAGCAGAAATGCAGACAATAATTTAATTAACAAATGGAACATCACTAGAATCCCTCAAATCCCCCTCTTGTATCTGTGGCCAGTCAGGGTTCTTTCCTGTTTCCCTGAAGGCAGCCATTACCCTGACAACAGTCACCACAGATTAGCTTGGCCTACTTTTAAACTGAGTACAAACAGAATCATGCAATATGCCCCCTTTTTGGGATCTGGCTTCTCTCCCTCAACATTTCTTGTGAGATTCCTCCATTGTGTGCATTATTCATTCATCCCCATTGCTCTAGATTATTCCATTGTAATGTTGGGCATTTGGGCAATTTCCAGTTTAGGGCTATAATGAATAGAGCCTTTATGAACATTCTGGTATGTGTCTTTGTGAAAATATGGGCACATTTCTGTTGGGTGTAGACCTATTAGAGGAACTGAATGTGTACTCAGCTTCAGGAAAAACTGCGTAGCCTCCCTTAGGGAGCATAACAGTATTGCTTAGGAGCATCTTCAGAGAAACTTCCAAAAACTTGAACCCTGAAAATATTCCATGGGGAAGAAAAAGACTTTCATAACAGTGGAAGAGGAAAGACTGGAGCAGACACATTCTCTCCAAGAAGCACGTGGAGCTGATGAATATACTGCTGCTCAGTTGCAATGGAAGAACTTTTGGGAGGGTCCCTTCTTCCTCTGCCTTATGTAGTAGCTGGGTTACCTGGGCAGATCTAAAGTTACTAGCTCCAGCAACCTCCATATGCACTGTTGGATTTTGCATCCATGGCAACACATGTTTTACATACCATTTTATTTCAAACAATGGGAAATTAAACATTTGATGTGAAGCAATGTCAGGTTTCAAGTTGGAGGGTGGGGGAGGGCTTAAGACTGTCTCCAAGTGGCGCCTTGTCAGGCGGAATGCCTAATGCAATGCACTTAAGGAAAGGTGTTGATAGAAAGTCCCTCCGTTCTGTAGTGTGCATAAAAATGTTTTTCACTGCCCGTTTACCTCAGCCTTCCCTGCCCTTGCATACTGATTGCATCTCAGGATGCAAACTGTGCACATGCATACACATGCACAAGTGCACACGCGCACACACGCACACTCGCACACTCACACAAGCAAACAGCAGTTCTAGGAATGAAGCAGAAATATGTTTTTAAAAAAAGCCACCTGTCTTTAGAACACAAGACCTTTCTTTTGGCAACTCACTAGCAGGAACAGGATGGTAGGTGCTCACCAAATATTTGATTAATAAATAAATAATGGAATGCAACCTCAAACTCTTCAGCAGAGGAAGGGTGACATTGGAGACTGTGTTTCATTTTGTACACCAGTTTCCTTATTATGACTCTTAATGACTTAATTCTGTGATTATCTTTATGTCCTAATAAAAGCACTTTTAACAATTAGGGGTTGTCTCTCTGAAGTTGAATTTTAAATTAATTAGGCTGTGTATTTAACAGCCACTACTGTCTGTTAATGCCGACATGTACAGGAGTGGCAGGTGGAGGGGTAGAGTCCTGCTTACAGTGACAATTGCTGTCTATCTCTTTGGTGTTGCTTGCTTTTTATTTTTATTTTTTTCCTTTTTGTTTTCTTTACCTATCAACATCAGAAAAGAAGGATGACAGGCTGGTGGAACTTCCAGGACAAGAAATCAACTTCAATGGTGAAAAGTAAACAAATAGTATGGTCTCTCCTTTTTGTCTCCTTTCATGTCGAAGTCGCAGGCATCAGTTTCAGGCACAGAGCAGCCGCTTTATGGGAGCAACAGATAGGAAGCCACGCTCTCTCCTTGGCAGCATTTGGGGGAGAAGCAGAAAGTCTCAACTCCTTGTTACTTGCAAGGCATGTTCCATTTTGGGATAGTTTTTTGTTTATCTAATAAACACACAGCACACACACATGTACACACACACACACACACACACACACACACAACACACACCCAATGCATGAATGCCTGATATTTAGAAAGTGAAGTCTGGCAGGTGGAAATGAAGCCCTTTGACACATCTCTATTTATTGTGTTATTTCACCAACAAAGGCTCAAATGCTAACTAGCTTTGTGAATAACTTGTGGTTGGGAATGTGATCATTTTTCTAAGTCAGCCGGTGGGCTCAGTTCATTGCACTCCCCACCTAAAAATAAATTCTCTGGCTGACTATGAACATACCGATACTTGCTGCAAGTGAAGCAAACTTATGGGGACCATTAAAGTGCCAGGGCATTGGAAAATAACAGTGAAGTGAATGCTGATTTGCATTTATGTCATAAAATAACTTGTCACCTTCAATTTATCACAGTAATTGGTACCAGAGGAGAATGTGTGATGCTTACACTTGGTTCAAAGCCACCTTTCCTCACCTCCCAGTCTCTGCCTCTCCCTCTCCTGAATTAGGAGTGGGTGCACCTCTAAAGAGAAGTGGTCTTAGCCCTTTTTCCTATAACTGGAATTTGGGAAATGAGATGCATCACTGCTTTCAAAGAAATTAATAATAACCCCTGATGTACCATGTACATTTAAGACAGATACCAGCCTGAGCAGTTTTGTACATTAGTGCTTTAAATCTCACAATAATGCAATGAATTGTGTGTTGTTATTGTTTTCATGTCACATATGAAGAAATTGAGGCACAAAAAAGTGAAGTAGCTTGCCCAGAGTCATATAACCAGTATGTGCCCAAGACAAGATTTGTGACCAGGAGACAACACCCCAGAGGCCATACGCTTAACCACTATGCTGAACTGCCTGGTTTAGACAGCAGTACCCATCCTAATAAAAATATTGAGAATGGCACCAATACCTGGGAATACCTCTTCAAGATCTTCAAATCTATTAAAAAAAAAAAAAAAGGAGTGGGACTGATACATGATCAAACCAAGAAAATGACCTGCTCTGGGATAAGAAAGTTATTCCTATCAGGTTTAGAAAAATAACCAGTGGTCTGTGGCTATCATCAGTGCAGTGGGGGCATGGTTTTCTCAATTATAGAGTGTTTTGGATCCTGTGATTCTATTTATAAATGCCAACCAAAGCCACACATGATGGATAGTTGCATCTTTATTAGGGAAATTTTCCTGGTCTCTCTTCATTTGGCTACTATCAGAATAAACAGTATATTTTAGTTCTATGAATTATAAGCTGTCTCCTACTGATGAATTCTAACATATTTTTGAGCTTAGGTCTCTCATGTTTCAGAGAGAGGCCAATTTGGCTTCATCTGACTGTCTGGCATATGAATACTCTGAACAAGGGGTGCATTTTCAGGCACTTTGGGCATGCAAATTACAGTCCATTTAATGACAGGCGGATCAAGTTTTGACTCTTCCTTCTACCACGGCAGTGGAACCTGGCCAACTTACTCTACCTCTCTGAACTTTGATTTCCTCCTTTGTCAAAAGAAATTGATGACACCTCCTGGAAGAATCAGTAAGGCAAGACAAATGTGCACATTCAGCTGACATTTGTAGGGCACACGTTAGATTATGAGCACCCAAACTGTCTTTCACTGGGTCCGTGTTTTGCAAGGACTCTGACTACATATACTGTGCTAGGTATCCTTAAAATGTAGTAAAATATGCAGAACATGAAATTTACCATTTTAACCATTTTGAAGTGTATAGTTCAGTGACTTTAAGTATGTTCACATTATTATGCAACCATCACTAACATCCCTCTCCGAACCAAATTCATCATCCCGAACTGAAGCTCTGAATCTATTAACCTATTAACCCATTAACCAATCAGTCCCCATTTTCACACCCCCATTCTGGCGACCACTGTTCTACCTTCTGTCTCCATGAGTGACTCCTCTGCATACCTCATGTAAGTGGAATCACACAATCTAGGCCAACCATCCCTAACCCAAAGATTCAAAATACGAAATGTTTCAAAATCTGAAACTTTTTGAATGCCAACATGATGCCACAAGTGGGAAATTCCATGCCATGAAACTTTATTTCATACTCAAAATTACTTAAAATATTGTATAAAATTACCTTCGGGCTATGTATATGGGAATATATGAAACATAAATGAATTTCATTTTTACATTTTGGTCCTATCCCCAAAATATCTCATTATGTACATGCAAACATTCCAAAATCCATTTCTGGTCCCTTTCATTAACAGAGAAGGGCTTCTCAACCTGCATTTGTCTTTTTGAGTATGGCTTATTTTACTTAGCATAAAAAGTCTTCAAGATTCACCCATTTTGTAACAAGTGTCAAGAATTCACTCCTTTGTAATGCTGAATTATGTTCTGCCTTATATGTATGGTTGATCCATTTATGTCTTGGTGGGCATTTGGATTATTTCCACCTTTTTGCAATGGTGAATAATACTTCTATAGGCATTGGTGTGCAAATATCTGTTCAAGTCCCTACTTTCAGTTCTTTTGGGGATATGTCCAGATGTGGGATTGTTGATCATATGGTAATTGTGTTCAATTTTTTAATGTTTAATTGTCTCAGGCTGTTTTTTGAATATCATATTTGGAGTAGAAAGGATTTTTTTTTGTTTGTTTTTTGCAGTGTTGGGGATTGAACTCAGGGTCTTCTGCTTGCAAGGCAAGCACTTTACCAACTGAGCTATATCCCCAGGCCTTAGAAAGGATCTTGAGAGGTACTCTGGGGGATTCTCAGGTGTTTCTGCAGGACTGCCCCCAACATCATTCCCCTAATTGGGTCAAAGATCTATAAGGCAGCTCTATAAGAACAAGAGTATGCTACCCAGTTGACTATTTAGGTTCTCTGATGATTGCCTCTCCTCCCCAGTTACAGGTGACAGACTGCCAGAGGAGAAAGTAATCCCAAAGATATTAGTATGCAAGCCAGAACAGAGAGCAATATGGCTTAAAACTGTTTCTCCGCTGTTTTGCTATGGATGTGTGTCTGAATATGGCACTTATCCCACCCCCAGCCCACCTCCTCCTCTCTCTCCTGGAAGAGCTAAGGCAGACACATTGGGATATGTTAACCCTTCCAGAATCAGCATCAATGACTTCCTTAAAGTGTTTGATGTTTCAGCAGCCCTGCCACTGAGCAGTAAGTTAGCTGGGAAGCTGCCAGTCACTTGATGACATCAATTGTTCCGTAACTGACAGACACTGAAAAGTCTCATTATCACCAATAACAGGAGCACCTCATCCATATCTCACCTGTCAAGGCAGTCAGATTGGGCCGCATACGCATCTGGCAGAAGCTGGCTCTAGCATTATACACAAGGAGAATCCTGCATTTCGGTGATATACCTCATCCGTCTGGCCCAGTCCCCAGAGGGAAGGTACAGAAGATCAGATGTAACCACAACTCAGAAGCCAAACTCTTTCTTTAGATGTTACTTTTAACCTGTTGCTGATCTTAGCAAAAAGGTGAACTTTTTGGAGAAAGGCATTGACTTGGTGGATTAGGGGCAAATGGCAGGAGGTTAGGGGAGAGCCTTCTAAACTGAATCGCAGTTGGCCCTTCAGTGGTCACTTGGCAGAGTCATCTTCCTGAGTAGCTCAGGCAGGGCTTTCTAGGAAAATCACTTTTGGCTGCAGTATCAGGGGGCCTGTTTGGAGAGAGAAGTCACCAGGTGTGGCATGAAGGTCATGGGCTTTGGCAGCAGATGGACTGAGGTTTGCACCTGCACTAATTAACTATGTCACATGGGACAAGTTACTTAGCCTTTCTCTTTCTGGTTTTCCATCAATGAAATAAAGAGGATTTTTAAAAATCCACCTTGCTTTGGTTACTTATTAGTTGTATTGGCTTTGGTCGATCAGCTTTAAATGAGCCTTAGTTTCTTGATCTCCAAAATGGGCAGGACAACTCCCCTCTCCAAAGGAGTGTTACGAAGATGATATAAAATATACATGGCACACAGTAGGTGCTTGATAATGGTTAGAAGTTACTGTTTTAAGCTACCTCCCATGCTTTTGATGGTAGGTGGGATGTAAATAATAAGAATGTATCTACAGAAAATACAATTTAGATTCAAATAGAAAACATCTGTGTTAAATTTACCTGGGGACATTGTCACTGTCACTTTTGCCAGGATGGTTGAGTCTGATACCACCTCTTACATCCTAGAAGGCAGAATCCTTTCATAATCTAATTCTGTCTATCAGCATAGTGTTGTGATTAAACAAGTCAGCCCTGGAGTCCATTACCAGGATCAAATCACAGTACGTCAACTTCCAAGCCTTGCTATTTTGAGCTCGCTTCTTGCTTTCCTTCCTTCCTTCTTTCCTTCCGTTCTCTCTCTCTCTCTCTCTCTCTCTCTCTCTCTCTCTCTCTCTCTCTCGTTGTTCTTCTGTTTCCTGATCTCTAAGATAGGGTCAACAATTATATTTGATACAAAGGTAATGTTTAATTAGATGAGATAATGTATGTAAAGTGCCTATCATGGTGCCTGGAACAAAGTCTAATGAAGGTTTGGCATTATTACTAGCTGGAGTCTTCCTTGTGCAACTGCCTCAGGTAGAGGGTAGAGGCAGTGGTATGTGGGAGCCTGCTAATACTGGCTCAGGAATGCTGATTGTGTGTATGTCTTTCCAGGTCTACGTTCAGTGACGTCACTTTGATAGCTTGACATGGGCCACAGTGGGAGTGTTTACACCATGGAAATTGGAAAACATGACAAATCACATCCTCTCACCTCTTTTTACCCAAACCCCATTGTTAAACATGCACCAACACATACACATACGCACACACACACAGCTACAGAGCTAGGTGAGAATAGGGCTCCTGGCCAGGTCAAAACCTGACACCCCATCAAGCAGATGGGGAGAGGCTGATCCTCTTCCTCTCCTGACCCTGTAGTTTTCAGAACTGTGACAATGCATTAGACAACATATCTGTTGTCATGGGACAATCTCTCCAGATCACTTCCAGCCCTCCCACTTTTTGAATGCTTCATTTAGTCAAAATTCATTACCTGTAAGAACCAAAAACAAACTCTGGCAAATACAAGCAAAATGGGAATTTAATGGCAGGAAATAGGAGCCCTTGCAGGTTGGAAGGAAGTGTGAGGTAAGTGACTTGAAACATACAGGTCCCAGGCAGCTGCAGAAACTTCTGGTAGTAGGACATTCCCCACCCAAACTGTCTTCCAGTTGGAATAATTAAGAAGCAAAGTCTTAAGAAGGAACATTCGGTTTGCTGAGTTTAGATCACATACTCTTAGGCTGCATGGGGCAACTAGATTCAGGACACAACAGAATTAACCACAGTTAGATATATTCCCAAGGCAAGCCAGATGCTCTTGAAGAAATGGATGTGGGTAGCCACAACCATGACAAATGATCCCTCGACCTTCTTAGTTCCCATGGTGGGAAATGTTTTGTGGGCTCTTTCTGCAAAAGGGGATGGTCACACGAACAAAACCTCCCTTGTGTGGTCTTTCACAGAAGGCAACAGCAACATGGTCAAGTGTGACAATTCCAAGGCCCTCCAGATTGCAGGAAAAAGTGACCTCAAGGGAAGACATCAAGGCTTTAGCTAAATAATCCCAGAGTTTATTGAGTTCATGAAAGTACACTCCACAGAGCCGTCTCCATGTGCCGTTCTCTGGGGAAAGACTGAAGAACTCAATTGGCCCTTTTCACCTCCAATTTCTCCCGTTCCTGCCCTGGGTGATTAATGCGATGAGGGCTTTGATGACAGCCCAGCAGAATCCCCAGGGATCTGTAATCTTGGGATGGCATCATAGGACAATTTGTTTCCTCCCAGGCCCCCTGTACGTTTCTACAGGCACCAGCTAAGCACGGGGGACAGTCTTTTGTAAGGCTGTCAGAAGCACTGCTGGTCCTGGGAGAGCTTTGCTCGTGTGAATTTCTTTTTCCTTCTAGTCCACATTGTGATCCATTTCGGTGGTTTTAACCTCTTTTATTCATCCTGCTTTTGTTTGTTGGGCTTTTGACAGCTCTGTACATGATGGCCTCGTTTCTTTGACACTATCTGGACACAACAGAAGGCTTCTGTGGCCTTTTTTATTTGTTTATTTTTGAAGGACTCTGCTAGAAGGTTGGTACAGGGAAGATTCGGTAGCAAACCTCCAAAGACACATGGAGTCTGCTTTGGACAGAAAGGGTCATGGGAGGAGATCAATAAACAAGCTTCTCTTGGACTACCGATACAACAGTATAGCAGTTTCGGTGCTTTTAAATGGGATTATTAAACACAGCATATTTCACTACATAACCACCTTCGAATTGGGTGGACATGGGTGGAAAAGAAGCCATTTAATCTGGCTGTGCTTCCACTTCTGTCTTGTGTCTTAGTGATTAATATAGAATATTTATGGAGTCCTTCCTAGGTGCTAGGCATTGTTCTAAGTGCTTTATATGTGTTAACCTATAAAAGATAATTTTTATTGTCCTATTTTCAGATGAGGAAACTGAGGGTCAGAAAGCATAAGTAACTTGTCCAAGGTCACAGAGTTAGAAATCAGAAGAGCTAGGGTTTGAACCCAGAGATGCTCCCCTAGAATTCAGCTGCTTTTCACCAGGCTATGGTGTCTTCCTAAGGGGCCCTCTGTACCTGGCACTTAGTACCTGCTTACCTTTGCAGCCTCAAAACCTCCCATTCCCCTCCTGGACAACACTATCTGGTTACACTAGCCTTCCTCCATTTCTGAAGAACAGGTTCCTTCTTTCAGGCTTTCAAACATGCAATTCTTCTGATTGAAATGTTCTTCACTCCCTCTTCTCCCCTTTATGATGGTGACTATTGTGCACTGCTCTGGTCTTTGTTTAAATGCCATATCCTCCAACCTCAATGTGAGGTTGTCCCCTATTAACTCTCTTATGGGGCCATGCATTTTCCTGTCATGTCATTTATTACAGGAATGATTTGCTTAATGTCTGTCTCCTTTACCAGTCTACACTCTAGAAGATCAGTAACTATGTCTTTCTAGTTAACTGACTTGTCCCCATGACCTAACACAATTCCTGACCCAAAGTAGGCAGCTAGGAAATATTTGGGCAAAGAGTAGGTAGGCTCATTGATTGTTCAAGAAATGAAGACTTTGAATAAAGTAGAAGAACCAAAGATAGGGCTTAGGACATCAACCCCCCTGTTCCATGGATTTATGCCATTATACCATATACCCATGGGATGCTGTTCAAATCATATAAGAAGAAACCAGAAATTACTTTTTTTTTGTCTTTGGTTTTGGCTTGGGATACCAGGGATTGGACTCAGGGGCACTCGGCCACTGAGTCACATCCCCAGCCCTATTTTGTGTTTTATTTAAAGACAGGGTCTCACTGAGTTCCTTAGAGCCTTGTGGTTGCTGAGGCTGGCTTTGAACTCTTGATCCTCCTGCCTTAACCTCCCGAGACACTGGGATTATAGGCAAGTGCCACTCTGTCCAGCTCAAAAATTACTGTTGATCTTATGCTGGGTAACTGGCCCAAAAGAATTCCTGCCGTGCCAGGTATTAACTTGTTAGCTGTTAGATCATGGGATGGCAGACATTGCAGGGAAGGGGTTGTTCAGTTTGGACTTTAATGATGAGGTGCCTGACTCAAGAAATGAGAACATTTTGGGAGAAGTTGGTAATGAAAGAGGCACTTTGGTGACTTGGGGTAGTAGATATTTATCAAGTGAGTGGATGTATTTCAATAGCCTAATAGCCAACACAACTGTATTGGTACATGCAACACATGCCTGGGCCATGAGTAATCACTTGAAAGTAACCCAACAGGGATTTCAAACAGAGTACCAACTTCTGAATTGCTAATCAGAATCATTACAATAATTTTTATGGCATGAGTCATGCATGCACAATCATAGTGTCAGAAAAGACATGTACTTTATATAGAGTTGGGTCATGAATATTATATCATAGGGAGACTTTGGATGAGTCCCAACAATGAACAGGTGGAGAAGAAGGAGCCCACACAGCAACATTTTTTGGACATCTTTTATTTGTTCAATGCCTTGAGAAGTCAAAGATGTTTAACCTCTTCTTTCATTAGCATTTCTTTTTAAATTTTGCTAATAGGTCACTAGAGATGGGCTCACTAAATAATGAAACCCAATGTGCTGTCTATGGAAATGCAAGGTTGAGATTCAGTGTGTGATGGCAAAGGCTTTGTTTTCTTTGAAAGGTTGGCAGACGGTGGTCTTTGGTGTCAAGGGACAAAGATCAAGTGGTGCTGGCTGGACTTGGCATAGTTGGGAGCTGCCAGAGGCAGGAAGTTGATTGTAAATGAAAAGCAATTTTCCCTGGAGTTACTTGACCTTTCTTTAATCCTAAATGTAACCTGCAGAGGCAATGGCTCTTTTCTCTGCAATGTGGCATCATTTTGTGGGTTCTGATGCTGATTGAAGGTCAAGTTGAGGGCTCTATGCACCAGAGGCAAAGGCTGCTCCTTTGCCACTCTCCCACATGTGATTCTTTTTTTAACAATCCCCCCCCTTTCCTCTTATTCCCAATCTTTTCCTTTCTTTTTTCCTTTTAATCATTTTCCTGGCTCATACCTCAAATTTGCTAGTGGCAAACAGAACAGAATTTGTTATTGACTCCCGGGTCACTTGTTTCATGGATTACTTTAGGTCAAATCCTATTAGAGTAAATGTCTCCACTGTGGGGAAATCTCTGAATAATCAAACAGAGCATCTAATCCTCAAGTAAGAGCCAGTTTATTGAAAGCAGGGTTTGAAAGCAGGTTTAGAAGGAGCTCAGGTGGACTTTGTTTCTAGCAATAAGGCAAACAACATGACCTAAAAACCTTCCCTCTGTAAAACACCTATAAATGTTTTATAAAATATAACAAACATCTTTTTAAATGCATAGCTGAGCTCATAAAAATGTAGGAAAATCCCCAGTGGCCTAAAACAAAGAGAGAACCAAAAGTAGAGTGATAGGTGTGAACTGAAACTAGGGCTGTCCTGGTGTGTGTGTGTGTGTGTGTGTGTGTGTGTGGGTGGGGTGCCCCTGATCTTAGAAATCAGACTGAATTTATGTGCCCTAGTTGGAGGGAAAGTTGGATCTTTCTAAGGCCCTCCACAAACCCAGGACCCTCAAGGGAAAAAGCTACCCTCCAGCAAAGGGAGATGTGAGAGGAGATTGCTTGTCTTAGCCTGGACACTGGTTAGGAAAAATAAAAGTACTGGGAAGATTCCTACTTTGTAATTATTCCCACATTTGTTATTTAAATTTATATTACCTACTAGGACCTCAACTTCCAAGCAAAATGTTTAATATACAGGTGAGGCAGTTTGGGCTTTAATGATGAGGTCCCTGACTCAAGATATGAGAACATCTGGGGAAGGACATATCTTCAACCCAAACAAAATGGGACTGGCACAGATAAAATCCTGCCTGACCATGAGCTGACAAAATACAAAATCTCCATGAACTAGTTGCTGTATTTAGAATAACAAAACAAAACAGGATACCCAGTTAATTTTGGATTTCAGATAAATAACAATTTTCTATATAAGCACACACCAAATATTGCATGCAACATGCATGTACTAAAGTTTTTTTCATTGTGTAACTGAAATTCAGTGTTGATTGGGTGTCCTATACTTTATATACTGGGATTAAAGAACTCCAGAACTTCAGATCCTAGGGTAATCAGATATACACTTATAAATGATTGAATTCATTAAGGAAAGTCTTAAAAATATGGGAAAAGGAGAAGACAATATAAAAATGACCAGGAATTCTTGGAAAAAATAACCACATAGGACTTTTGGAGATTAAAAAAGTCATTAAATTTAAACAGACAGACAAAGCAAAACTTCAGGGATGGATTACATAATAGCTTAGATATTTGGAGAGAGAACTGGTCAACCAGAAGACAGCTCTGAGCATCCAAAGGGCAATACAGAAAGATACAAAGATGGAAAATATGTGACAGAGGTTGGGCCATGGAGAACAGAAAGATGATCTAGCATATTCCCAATAATATCTAGAAAGAAGGAATAGAAAGAATAAGAAAGAGAAAATAACTGAAGAGACAATGACTGAGAATTTGTTTAAAGTGAAAAAAAGAATGAATTCTTGGATTTAAGAAATACATTACTTTCCTATCAGAAGTGAAAAAACTAAAACCCATGTATAAAAATTTCATAGGTGAAGTTATAGGACGACAAAGACAAGATTTGGAAAAGACAAAAATTAGAAAAGATTAATATAAATTAGCATCTGCATATCAGAGAAACATTCGGCCTTTGGTTTTGGGGGTTGGCTTATTTCACTTAGCATGATATTCTCTAACTCCATCCATTCATGAGCAAATGCCAGAATTTCGTTCTTTAAAGCTGAGTAATATTTATATATATATTATAAATTGGGTGTCCTATACTTTATATACTGGGATTTATATACTAGGATATATATCTCACATTTTCTTTATCCATTCATCCGTTGAAGGGCATCTAGGTTGGTTCCATAGTTTAGCTATTATGAATTGAGCTGCTATAAATATTGATATGGCTTTGTCACTGTAGTATGTTGATTTTAAGTCCTTCAGGTATAAACTGAGGAGTTTATCAAATGGTGGTACAGTTTGTAACTGTATCAAATGGTGGTTCCATTCCAAGTTTTCCATACTGCTTTCCATAATGGTTGCACCAATTTGCATTCCCACCAGCAATGTGTGAGTACACCTTGATCCTGAATATGTATAATCAGAAAAATGAGAGATTGCACTCCATTTATGTACGATCTATCAAAATGTATAAATGCATTCTACTGTAATGTACAACTAATTAGAGCAAATTAAAAAATTAAAAACAGAAAACACAAATATAAAAAAAGGAAAAGAAAAAAGCAGAAAGGAAGGAAGGAAGACAGGGAGAAAGAGTCTAACTTTCTCTGGTCCTGACAGATGTGTCTTGAAGTCCCAGCCCCACTTCTGCTAGCTATAGGTGCAGTTGACTTAATCCCTGTGAGCCTTAGTTTCCACATCTGTAAAAGAAATATTCAGTCTACAAATAGCAATGCTAATCCTCATAACAACCCTACAAAATGCCTAATACAAAGCCTTGTTTGTTCGTATGTATTCCTCAAAGAAGATATTAATATTATTGACAGAACTAATTTCCTCATGAAATTAATTCCTACCATACACTCCCCATGCAACCAATCTCAGGATGATTAATATTTAAATATTTGTCATATTGCAGAAAGATAGCATCCTTGCTGGAACAACTTAAAACTACCACTATCCCCTCAGCTCTCCAAAACACGCCATGGAGATCCTGCCTCCCAGCAGTCTCATCAGCAGAACATCCACAGGTTATTGAGGGAACTACTGTAAAATAGTACCTTCCTTGTCTTTGAGATTTCCCTAAAAGTCAAAAATAAACATGAGTCAATTTGTCAGCCTTGACCTTTTTTTCAGATGAGCTTAGAAAGTCCTACTACAAGGTCCCATTTCACTTTCCTCCGATGGATTGCATTTATCACACCTTGCTTCTGCTGGATAACTACTGTCTTCCTCACTAGACACTAAGTTCCACAGGGACAAGCTCCTTTCCTATCTGGATCACCAATGAATCCACAGTGCTGAGCTTATGGCCTGGGACTTTGTAGGAGGCACCTAAAAGGTTACTGAATCTATAACCAAGGAAATAAAACTGGAGGTTAGGGATAGAATGCATCTGTGTAGATATGGTACAGAATAATACAGCATTTTTCTAGAGCTCTAGAGACAGTGTAGACTTTCCATTGCTTTTCCAGATGAGGGAAATTCAAAGTTCATCCATTTGTCTGAGGTCTGGGACTACTAAAGGGTGGAAATCAGACTCAAATTCAGTTTCCAAACAATATTGCTTTACCTCCTTCATGTTGCTCTGTGACCTAGCCCACGGCCATGGAAGGCAGAGAAGCTGAGCACAAAAGGATGCGTACTGTGTGATTCCACTGAAATGCAATATCCAGAATAGGCAATTTATAGATGCAGAAAGTGGAATAGGTTATTAGTGGCTAGGGGAGGGAGAAATGGGGAATTATTACTTAATGATTGTAGTATTGGGGGGGAATGATAGAAAGTTTTGGATATAGAGCGGTATTATTGTACAACATTGTGAGTATCCTTAATGCCACTGAATTATACACTTAAAAATATTAAAATAATAAATTTTGTGCTACATATATTTCACCCAATTAAAAAAAAGGATCATAGTAGCTGTAGTATTCTCTTAAACTTAACTCTCCAGGACATTTGTGGGATGGGGATAAGGTCCTTAATGAAAAAAAAAAAATTTAAGTCATTGTAAGGAGGGTGTAAAAACAGTCAGAAACAAATACATGACATAGCACCATCAAACGAACAGTGACACTTCTCTATTATTAACCCACAATTTCTCAGCAAAGTAAAATCTATAAGCTGGTACTGGAAAAATGCCAGTTTCTATAAGCTACTTAACTTTTCTGCATAGGGTATAAAATAACTGTGAAAACCATAAAAGATACCATATGGCACTCAAGAAAGGGGAAAGCAGAGTTCTTTTTTTGTATTTGTTGTTACTCAATGAACAATTAGTTCTCTGTTCTCCTAAAAAAAATAATAATAATAAGGTGCCATTAGAGAAAAATTCCAAAATGGTCAAAAAGACATATCTGAAATGGAAATAAAGGCAAAAGATAAATAAAATAAGCATTCATTTGCTATATTTGGTGGAATC
This sequence comes from Glaucomys volans, assembly GCA_020662805.1. Taxonomy (NCBI): domain Eukaryota; kingdom Metazoa; phylum Chordata; class Mammalia; order Rodentia; family Sciuridae; genus Glaucomys; species Glaucomys volans. Next base: position 369,334 of record JAJEJO010001705.1, read on the forward strand.
CTGCAGAGAAAAGAATTCCAGCTAGGCAGCATTGACACATAGTTTATTAATGCAGTTTCCCCCACAGCAGGACACAGAAAGAGAAACTGGTAAAACAGTCACATTAAAAAATTATGACTCTTACGTCTGATCTTTATGAATACACAGAAAAGAAACTGTCCTCTGGAGTCGTCCTTGGGCTGTGTTGAAGCGGAGATGCAAAGAAACATTATTATTATTTTACTGCAAAGCATTAGTGGCCCACATGCGGTTGGAACAGACTGAAAGTTACTTCCCATATTGAGGGTGTTGTTGAAATATTTGTAAAAAGACCCTATTTAAGATTTTTGAGTGGTTCTCCCAATTACATTTTGAATAACGCACTTTAGTCTTTTGTTTTTAGAGTATGCAAAATCGAAGTCTGCTTGTAGTCTCTTCAGGGAAAAATTGTTGTGGGTGGTAAACTGGTTATAAATGGAATTTCCCTGAAGTCTGAGAGCTGGAAGGGAGCTTGCTGATTATCTGACCTAGTGTTTTGCATAATATAGGCTCTGCCCCACTGATGAATTATAAATCAATTTGTAGGGTCACAATTAGCATTAGGAAGTAGAGGAAGAGTTGGAATAGAGTAAAATTGGATAAAAAGAGAAAAAATGTTTTACACACACTTTTGTTTCAGTTATGTAAGTGTGCATGTCCTGGGTTGAAATATAAAGTATGTGTCATGCTGTGTGTTCGGGTCAAAAAATTGGAAATGACCAGTCTAATCAAACACCTTTCTTTTCCAGGTGGACAACTGGAGCTAGAGAGGGGACACGAAAGACTTTTGCATCATATAGTTACAAGTGGCCTGGGTCTCCTGACTCCCAGTATCCTTTCCACCATACTCTACGCATCCCAATAAGCTTGGAGGTAGATGTCCACCCTTGTCTTGTGGGTTTCTATACCACAATGGCAGTGACATTCTGTTCTGTTCTGAAGCATTTCCTGTCCTTCCGGATCAACTGGGCTCCCTTTCCTTCTTCTGTAGTGCTCCTACCACCCTTCTACCATTTTGGAATCAGTGTTTTTGTGGAATGGAACAGGTGTGTAGAGGGGCAAATGATCAGTACCCAGGCTTGGATGATCCGTGACTCATGGATAACTCATAGTAGCTCAGGAGGTTGCAAAATTCCATAGCTCACTGCTTCCTGAAGCTGTTGAACCGCATGAGAATTAGAATTACAGCCTCCCTGTGAAAAAGAAGGCAGTACATGAACGACTCACATGGAGGGCATTTTCAGAAATAAGACAACGAGCTGACAATTTTGAGCTCCAGGTAATTCTTGCCAGATCCACACACTCTGACTTGTCTTCCTGAGCCAAAACAGAAACATATAGAAAGTGTTCTATAACTGCAGTGATAGAGCTGGATTGTGAAAGAGCATCCTGCCTGGAACTCCAGGTGCCTCTGGTTTTGACTTACAGGAGAAATGATCTGCCCACCAATATTTATATTGTATCTACCATGTGCCAGGCACTCTTTTGAGAATATTATAAATATTTACTCATTTAATCCATATAATCAACCTCTAGGCTTTAGAGGACTTGCCTAGCTGCAGTTTTAGCCAGAAGGTTGAAAAGTGTTGAGATGTGTTAAAATAATTTGTTTTTCTTTCTGATTTGAAGACAGGAGGGTGAGCATGTTTAATAGAGTTTAGAACTGTGTCATTGACAGAGTGAATTAATCAACAGTCAAATCCAGGGAGAAAAGGTCAACTGCCTACTTTCTCTTGGCAGAAGGAATTAGGAAGAGGATTGTTCTTGCAAAGATTCATCACTTTTTGATGCTTTCCAGAAGTGGTGATGGATTTGCAAGGAGCGATCTGCTTTATTTTTTCTTTTAAATCTCCCTCATGTATTTATAGTCTAGCTGCCCTGGTGCCTGGGGTCTGGTTGGGTCCTGAAACCACCCACGTAAGCCAATGTGAAGATCAAACCGGTTCCCTTGGCTTAATGAACCAATTCCTTCCATAATGCTAGAAGAGGGTCCTCAATAAATAATTTGTTGAATTAATTTATTACTACAGGTCTAAAACTGATCCTGGCCTTAGAAACAGCTAGATTTGGTTTTGATGAAGATCATTAGTAGAAGTTTACTGAAGCGTAAGAAGGGCAAGACTTTTTTTTAAAAAAGAGGAATCCAAAATGGTTCTTTTTTATGCATCTATTACACCCTTGTATGTTTTATATATTAACATTTAAGTCCCACAATACTCTGATCAAATCTATATTTCACAGATGAGGGAACTAAGTTAAATGACCTGCTGAAGGTAAAGAGGTGAGGGACAGAATTCAGAATATAGTCTGCCTGCAGAACCCATTACTCTTTGCAAATCATGGTGGAGCCTGAATGGTTGGATTTTCTTTTCTTTCTTTCTTTCTTTTTTTAAATATACTTTGGAAAATGATTTGTCCCCACCAGCATTCACTGACCATGACAAACTTTAATTGGTCTTTCCATGCCACAGCCTACCTATTATCCATGAGGAATAGCAACAGTTAAAAACCCTTCTTTGTAATTAAGACCTGGTTCCCTTAACAACTCCACCATGTAATTAAACTTATTTCTCTGACAGGCAGATATGGTTCACTAAAGAATCTGAGAAGAGTTGTTTAAATTATGCTGCTTCTTGCTCATGGTTAACCATGGTCAAGTCTGGGCTTGGAACTGAAGGATAGGGAGAATGTAGAGAATGTTGCTGGTCCAGAACTCACCAGTGCTGCAGCTTTAGGAGAGTCAGGGTGCATTTCCTGAGCAATGTATGAAACTTCTAACTTATTTCTGCTCATTGTTTTTCTCGATGAACATGCTGGATAAAAACACAGGTTGTTGAAAATTTGTCTTTTTTCTTGGAGCAGCCTCTATTAACGTAGGCAGCAAATCTCATTAATCATCAGAAATGGAAAGTGTTTCTTTTTGAAAGGTGTAATTATCGGAGGTCTCATAGTGTCTTAAACAAGATCTATTTGCCATTATCAGCACATTCTGTGACTATCCTGTGAAAAATTTGGCTTACGCCACAAATAGTTTATGGACTGGATTTTTTTTTTCTTCAGCTAAAATTTGGCTTAGCTTAAGGCACTACAAACATTAAATAGTTAATTACATACTAAGTTACAGCACAGAGTAAGAAGGGGACCCCTGCAGAGATTTAATATCTTTGTGAATCTATAAAACTCTAAATTTATAAATTCAAGTCAAATAAAACTTTTTAAGTTGTAACTAAAAGTTGCTTTGATTTAAGTTGTTAAACAAAAAAGAATAGGGAAGATCACTTGGGTTCAGACACCAAATAAAATGCCAAAATAGAACATCAATGGGTTATAAAACAAACAAAACCTAATCCTCTCCTCCATAGGTCAAAAAATCCACAAACATTCTCTATGTTTGCAGTCTCTTAAAAGGAAGGATCCAAATGTCAGGTACAAAGTACTGTGCCCTTTCTTGACCTCACAAGGGACTGTGTAGTAAGGACCAGGAAATCAGTACAACCTCTTTGAGAACTGGATGAGTCCAGATGTTGAAGATTATGGTCTCCTGAATGCAATGGAATTTATGCCAGGAGATTAAAGAGAAGAATTAATTTATGACTTTCTCTACCTGTTTGCAATATGTGCTCAGCTTATTATCTGGGCACATTGTGATGCACAGTAATTACAATGCTGAAAATAATGTGCAGCATGTGACCACCGCAGTTAAGTTTAAGAAGGGGGCATTTGTCATATTTTAGTCCACACATCTGGTTCTATCATGTTTACCAAATGATTAATATAGGAATGTATGCAGTGAAATCCTTTCATATCAGTTTTATTTACCAGGAAATAGAACACTTTTCCTTCCATCTCCTCCCACACTCTAGGCTGAACTCAAAATTCCAGCACTAGGGTTCATCTGAGTAAGGACAGGGAATGAGCTCTTGTCTTTGTTCAATTCTGTAAGTTTCACAGTTCAAAAATGGAGTGGATATGCATCCTTTGTTTTAAAAAGCGCATCCACAAAGGAAAAAGCCTAAAGCTTATTCTGAAAGCACAAGGGGGCATCAGATACCTCAAACAGATAAAACCACAGGAATTAAATTCTAAATCTTAAATTCCCTTTTATTGAAATATAAGTTTGTTTAGTATATTTACACCACAATTTATGCACATATATACATAGAAAGCAAATTCTATCAAATAAAAAAGTTCTTCTTAATAAAAAATTAAAATAAAAACAAAGTAAAGTGCATGGAACTGATTTTTTCTTCTGGTGAACATCATCATTGTCAAAATTTTGGTCAGTTGGGAGGGGCAGGAAGAAGCAATTCGTATTTGACTCAGTGCATTCATAGCCTTTGGGCCAAAACAGAGTTCAGGAATGAGTCAGACAAATTGTCAGGGTCTGCAGGACTCCCCAGGGTGTGGAGGTCTTGCTCTCTTTGTCCTATCGGGAGGGAGCTGTCCCCAGGCTCTGAACAGTGATCTCACCATCGCGGCGCTGGAACAAAGGCAGAACACAGGAAGGGGGCTCCACCAACCAATGTCACAGTCTTGCTCTGGGGCCACCAGCACAGCGTTTGGTAGGAAATTGCAGAATTAGCTCAACCGCTCAAACGGAAGTTTTCCTTTTATGGAAAGGAAGGGGGGGGGGTCCAAGAATGGGGTTCATCTCCCACAGAGACGGTCACCCGGGGAACTAACCCCAGCAGCCGGTTTCTTCGGATCCAGTCTCCACTCCGGCACAGGAAAGAATCCTTTTAAAAGCTGGGTGGAGGGAATGTTACACTTCTCGCCTCAGTGAGTTCGCCCTCCTAGAACTTTGAAACGGCGTGAGATTAAAAAAAAAAAAAAAAAAAAGAGGGCAGGTGGGTGAGGAAGTTTTCGCGCTCAGGTTACAAGCTGGGCGTTGGCCCGCTGGTCCCAGGCGGTGGCAGTGGTGACAACCCCTCCCCCATCATCCACACCCCAGTCCTGGTTCTTCTTCTTCTTCAGGGTGATGCTAAGTTCCCGGCCGGCGGCTGTACTTGGCCTTGCAGTGCAAAATGTGCTTGGCGAGGAAGTCGAGGCGGCGCTGCAGCAGCTGAGCGTGGGGGTCGGCGAGCGCGGCCAGCTCCGGGAAGCGAGGCTCGTGGCGCCGGTAGAGGCGCAGTAGCCGGGCCGCCGCGTCCTGACCGCGGTGCAGTTCCAGGACGCGCCTCGCGGTCCGTTCGCGGAACACACACACGGACTGCAACAGCGGCTCGTTATACTTATCCCACATGCCTGCCACCCTGTAGCCGTGTACCAAGCCAGCCTCATTGTCCAGGAAGACCAGCGCCCCGCCGGGACCGCGGTGCAGGTTGCTCGTAGCGCGCTGCATAACGCGTGGGTCCCATTGCAGGCTGAAGAGGTTGCTCACAAGCCGGTCGAAGTTGGCCGTCAGGTAATCGAAGAGGATCAGGTCGGTCCATTGCACCAGGTCCACCAGCTCCGCCTGGCTGAGGTTGGCCAGCTCGCCCCCGACGTTGCGCAGGGGCCGCAGACGGCCGTCCTCTGAGCGCCAGGGCGCTGGCACCACCACGTCTGTGAGGTTGGGCAGCCAGCGCGTCAGGCTCACAACGCTGCCCTCGGTCCAGTGCGCGGCGCGCAGTTCCTCCTGCACCTGCGCCCACTGCGCGCCCCGAGCCTCCACCCGAGCTAGTGCCAGAGGTGGCACGTGGCTCTGGAGGCCCAGAAGGCGCGCCAGGTAGTAAGACAGGGCCTCACCCTGGATCTGCTCGGGGTTGATGCCGTAGCGCACGCAGGCGCGGGTGCCGTCGGCAAAACGGGCCAGTCGGTTGGAACTGCGTCCGCAGCCCCCGCGCTCCAGGGCCACCACCCGGGCGCCGCGCGCCGCCTCCAGCCACGCCGCCGCCTGGGCCTCGGAAAAGCCCCGGGGCACCTGCTCCTCCAGGCCGTGGCTCCAGAAGACACCCCCATGCACCGCCGCGCGCTCCGCGGGTCCCGGCCGCCCTGCTGGCACGTGCCGCCTGCGCTCGCCTGGGTGCCTCTGGGGCGGGCGGTCCGCGCCGGCCGCCAGGGTGAGCAGCGTCCTGAAAGTTTTCAGGGAGCCGCCACGGGCGTCCCATGCCAGGGGCGGGGGCAGAGGGAAGCGGGGCGCGGGCGCCGGGCCGCCTTTCCGGGCCGGACGCTGGGGGAGTCGGTCTTCGGGCGGCCGAGAGTCTGGCAGCTCAGTCCGCGGCGGCAGGAGCCCGCCCCACAGCGTTAGCAGCGAGCCCAGCGCCAGCAGCCAGAGCCCCGCGGTGGCGGCGGCGCTCCGCATCCTCCTCCCCATGCTCCTGCGGCCGCGCCGGTGCCGCCGCCGCCGCTTCAAGACAAGCCCCGGCGCCCGGGTCGGGGCGGCGAAGCGGGCCCGGCAGCTTGTTGGCTCCGGCGCTTCGGGCGCCTGAGCCCCATCGCGGCCGCAGGGCGCTGCGGGGCTCTGTCCGGTGCCCTGCCCAGCGCTGGGAACTCGCCTCGCCGCCGCTTCCCAGCTGCTTTTGTATTTCGCTGTGAGACCCTCCGGCGGGCGCGATTCACAGGCGCCCGGACCACGTGGGAGCGAGGGGGATCCCCCTCCCCCTCCTCCGCCGCCGCTCCCCGCCCCCCGCTCCCCCGCCCCTTCCTCTCCTCTTCCCCTTAAAGCGGCGATGGATCCTTCCAGGAGGGAGAGGTGGCCCCACACTCGGTCGGGTCTTAGGGGCCGGGAGGAAGCTGGGTTGGCGGTGCCCGCGCGGGGGCGTCGGAGCGGGCGGCGCTTAGCCTGACCCTTTGCTGGGCTGGAGGGACACGCCCGGTGCCCTCGCTGGGGGGATGGGGTGGACGCCCAGTCCTTTGGCTTGGGGCAGCGTCTGATCTACAAACTTCACACAGCCCCCACCGCGTTCCGGGCTCTGCCAGGCGAGGATCAGGGCGGGTCCCTTTGCTTTCTTCAGTGTGATTCACCCTGCCTTATGTAAATTCCCGGGAATCTATCGGAGCCACAGAGATGTGACTCCAGCCAGGAAAGGAATCTTTTTGTAGTCCACAACTTTGAACCAACAACCCGTCTCTCGAGCACGTTCACCCCGCCGGTCACTGTGGGCTCGAATTCTGTGTTTGGTTCCTTTGCCTTTTCAAGGGACTCCGGGAATTAAACCTCTTGGTGCACCTGGATCACCCGGGCCAGTTCCCTTGCACTTCTGCATCCACTCAACAAAGCCACTGCCCTTTGGCTCTGGTCTGGAGAGGTAAAGTCCTTAGATCCGGATCTTAGTGCTCAGGTAAAAATCCCATTGAGACCTTCAGATTGACGAATGCATCATAGCCTGGGATACCACCTTGTGCTGAGGAGAGGGGTGTCAGGTATGACTTCTCTGAGGAAATGAGACTGCTTTGCCTACTAGGGAACTGAGGCACTGAGAAGAGGTGGAGCTTGCTCAGGATCTCACAGTTAGCAAGTTGAGACATTAAAAGGCAAACCCAGGTCTCTGGGCTGTATGCCACTTGATTTTCTTGCTTTCCAGAAAGTTATGCATTTAACTTTATTATATGTATTCATAACTTATATAAGATATATGTACATATATGTGTATATATACCTTATTTTATGCTTCAACTCATTGCCATTTTAGTCTGTCACTATTCCCCCGCTGTGATTTTCAGTTAAACTAATGAAAACCAAACAAGGACACCATTTTGCACTTGACCTACCAGTTTAATAGTTTGAAAGAAAAAGTAAGGGAGGGGAGGTTGGGTTAATCCATCCAAGATTCTCTTCGAGGCAAACTGGCCTTCTCCTTTCCCTCTTTGCATCCCAGTGCATCTGGGATCTACACATTAGAAATTCCCAAGTTAGACACCTGGTTCAGTGTGTGGGGGTGGAATCCACCTCCTGAAAGCCAGAGTTTTAAATGTTTCCTTACAGGTGTTTCTTTTCCTTCTTTCATTACCCCATCAGGTGTACTTGGGGGATTTTCAACTGTACTCTCTTATCAGCTGGCAGCATGTATATTTTATTCCCCAAAGAATAAATGTCCTTGAGTTGTAGGGCAGAGACTCTAATGTTTGTGGCTGATCCTATGCATCAAAGAAGCTACATGTGGAGAGGTAAAGTCCACAGATCCGGGTCTCATTGCTCATGTAACATTTGGGTCTTCCAACCCTGACCTAGTACTATGCCTTTGTGTGTTTCGGCAGGTGTGGTAAGTACATGTGACTGAAGTATGGGATCTTTGTTGAACCTGTTCTGAACCACGGTCATGCCTTTTTATAGCTCTTATCTGATGAAGGGATTACAATAGCTCCCATATGGATACATCAAATATATTAATTCATTAAAAGATATTATATTCTTTCCTTATGCAAGCTCCCTCCTCTCAAGTTTCCCTAGAGGGCAGGGACTATCTCTTATATTTTTTTCTCTTACCGCCTAGCATAGTATATTACACTAAATAAGCATTCAGTAAATTGAATTTAATTTTTTGTCTTTTGGTTTAACTTCAACTGGGAATGTATTTTTAATGCAGCGCTTTCAGCATGAAACTATAAGCAAGATCTCCACCTTGTGGACATAAGTAGAACATCATCTAATTAGAGACAAGTACATTTTAACTGGAAGATTAATTAAGTTAAACTCTGAGAGAATTAAGTGGCTACTATGGCCCAAACCATGTCCTAGGGGCCGTGGGGAAATCTAGTGTAGTTGGTGGCTCTGCCTTTTTGGCTGTTAACATGGCCTATAAATAAATAACTACAAGGGAGCCTTCACTGTAGACTGTACGGAGGGAGAGTTTCTCTTGTCCATTGTTTTATGGCTGCCTGGGCACAATGCCTGGCACTTAGTGGGTGTTCAATAACAATTTGCTCAATAAATAATTGCAATGCCAATGAGATGAAGCTTTGCAAGTAGCACGGATCAAGGTGTGTGTGTGTGTGTGTGTGTGTGTGTTTTTTAACACCTTACCACTAAAGGACACAAAATAAGAACTTAATCTTTTTTCCTCCACATATGTCTTTATTGGTGCATTGTAGTTAAACAAATGATGGGACTTGTTGTTACACATTTATACATGCACACAATATGACAATATAATTTGACCAATACCACTCCCAGCTCTTAAGAACTTAAAAGGAAAAAAATATTGGTGAGGGCTTTGCATAAAGGATATGGGCAGAAGCACATGATTTGCAGCCTGGCATGGATGGCTTTAAAGCCAGACACCCCAAATTCCAGGGTCTCTTAATCGTATTACTTGTACTAATGAAGAAATGGAAGCTTAGAAAAGTTGGTTAAAAGCTACACCTCAGAAGTTGGACTGACTTTGTCATCAAGTGGCCCCTTGTCTCAGCTCCAGGACTAAATGCACCATGAAACAGAACTGGATGCACTAACAGAAACTTTAACAAGTTCACTGAAATGCAGAATTACAGAAAGCCAAAGGAATGAGCCCTACCACACACACTTACCCTGCCACTTACAGTAGTGTGACCTTGGGTGTGTTAACCCCAAAGTGCAATGCAGTTTTAAAAGAAGGTTTGATTTATGTTACATGGTGTTTAAAGACATCGTTTCGTTTGCCTGTTGGACAAAAGAACTCCCATTCTTCTTTATTTCCCAGCCTGAAGACACCCCCAATCCTCAACGGAGGCCAGGCCACGGAGGCTAGTACACATAGATCACCACAGTGTGTAATCTCAGTCCTTCCTGCCCTCTGGCAGTTGCTTGGGGATGAGGTGCTGCTTACCTTTCCCTAAATGGGAACTTATTTGCACCTTTATGACTTTCTTAATTCTCCTCAAGAGTTTCTCCCCAAGGCTGGACCTCCAATATCTTCAAACTTGCCTGCAGTCCTGTGTGAAAAATGATCCGGCTCATATAACAGTGTCTCCCAGGGAAGGGGTGGGGGTGGAGATTGAGTGTTGGAGCTGGGAAGGAGGCTTGCAGGTGGAAGATTTTCCAAGTCTGGCATTTCCATTTTCGGACTTATTCCTTGGGCTAGCTTTTTACCTTCTATGAGTTTCAATTTCTGAACCTGAGAAATGAGGATAATAAATCCTACCTAAATCACGGGATTGCAGCTCAAATGAAATATTAATAGTAACCATAACAACAATGGCAGCAAACACCTATTGAGTGTTCATTATGGGATTGGTATGGAGCAAGTCCTGCATGGGTTTTATCCCACTTAACTCTCCCCACAAGTATTATTATTGTCCCCACTTTACAGATGGGAAAACTGGAGCTTAGCAGTGACCAACCTGAGGTCATTTGGCAGCTAAGAGACAGGGCTGAGGTTCTAGAATCCTTTGTAAATGATAAACTACTAGGGCAATGTCAACTCTAAAAAGTATTGCATTAAATCAAAGTAGATTAAAATCAGATGAAATTTTGCTTTGTAATGTGCTCTAGGGTTGCTATTAAATGAAATGGTTAAGAGCATGAACTCTTAAGCCAGATTATCCGGGTTTAAAATCTAACCCTGCCACTTACCAGTCGTGTGACCTTGGGTGTGTTGCTTAACCTCTCTGTGCCTCCGTGTACTCAGCTGTAAAATCAGTAATTATAGTACTAGTCACATTCCCAATAATAAATATGAAATCTAATGGTCAATAGTAATTAACAGTGACAAATCTTATGGATTATCATGATAATGAAATTAGGCCCTAGGTTAAAGTACATAGCCTGAGTGTTCAATGTTTTTATGATTTTTTCCTTACTTGCCTCACTGCTCCATTGGCCAGTTGGAGATCTTCTCCTGTTGCCTCCACCAAGCTTCATTGGGTCTAAGAGGCCTAACAGAGGTACTATTCCAGCCCAGTGCACCTTCTTTATGCCCCAGCAGGCATCTTCCCTGATGATGCTGTGACTCTTCCTCCATGGGGCTGGATCGTCCAGCCCCTACTGAGTCCCCAGGTGACTCTGGTTAACAGCCCAGAGACTCCAGCCAGCCTCAGGCAGCCAGCCTCTGACTCCTTCTCACTACTTTTCCTTCTTCTTCCCAACCTGTTCTGAATCTCCTGAGTTACAAGCCCCTCCCAAAGACAGAGCTCACCAAGCACATCCTTCTCAATGCTTCTGCAACAGAAAAGAGAAAAGAGAGGGAAGCGATGCCAAGAGGAGTCCCATAGTCCTTCACGCTGTGATGTCTGCGTTGGTCCTAACATTAACCTTGGGCGGCTCTCTAACCCTCTAGGCTACCGTTCCATTATTTGTGCCTTCCTATTGTGGACTGAATGTTGGTTTCCCTGCCAAATTCATATGTTCAAATCTAACCCTATGGTGATGGAGTTAGGAGCTGGATCCTGTGGGAGGTGATCAAGATTAGTGCCCTCACAAAGGGCACCCCATGGGCCCTTTAGCCCTCTTTCTGCCATGTGAGGATGTGGCAAGGGGACTGCTGTCTATGAATCTGGAAGAGTACATTCAAAAGGCACTGAATCTGCTGGCGCCTTGATCTTGGACTCCCTAGCCTTTGGAATTGTGAGAAATACTTGTTGTTTAAGCCTCCCAGGCTATGATAACCTGTTACAGCAGCTGAACTAAGATATTCCTTATTTCCCATTTTCTTTCCCAGTAGGGTGTATTGTTTTTCTGCTTGGGGATCATTTTTCTTTTCTTGATATCTCTATTTGACCATGATCTTGGGTCTTCTAAGCATTGCTTAACTGATCTCATCTCACATCTGTGGTCTTCAAGGCTGTGTGTGTGTGTGTGTGTGGGGGGGTTGATCCTCCCTTACGCATGGGGGACATGTTCCAAGACTCCCAGTGGATGCCTGAAACCATGGATAGCACTGAACCCTATAAATACAATGTATTTTTCTGTATGCTCTGCTGTGTTGCTACTTAGTACCAGAGTTAATCATGTTTATGCCCTGGATTATGTTAATCCATGTTTTATCCCTTGGTGCTTCCTTTACATCAGTATTCATGAGTTTCAGAGCCATTATTAAGTAAAATGGGTTATTTGAACACAAGCACTCCTGTGACTGTTAATCTGAGAACTGAGAAGGCTACTTTTGGGTGGGTAGCATTTAAAGCATGGATACACTGGACAAAGGGGGGATTCACATCTCAGGCAGGAAGGCTTGGGATTTCATCAGACTCCTTGGAATGGCACACAATTTAAAACGTATGAGTTGTTTATTTCTAGAATTTTCCATTTAATATTTTCACACCATCGTTGATGGAGTATAACTGAAACCGTGGAAAGTGAAACTACAGGTAAGGGGAGACTACTGCTCATGCCTGGTTCCAGCTAAATCCTTTGGGCAGCTAGAAGGAAGTCAGGAAATGTAAGAGCCTTTGAATGCAATTAACCTGTCTGCTTGAATGAATCCCACTTTTAAGAACACATTGTGTTTCTGGAAAGAAAGTCAAGGTTGACATGAGCCCTTCAATTATGGTGAGACTAACATTTTCGATTCTCTTTATTCCATGTAGTTCTCTTTTTGACCTGCTTTTGAAGAAGGTCCATGCAGTCACTGGTGTTAGAGACTAGAATCTGAAGATTGAAGCATTGGTGAATTAATTTAGCAAATTTGAGAGAAGGTGCCAACACATATTTGAGTCTTCATTACACAAAATGTTGCTAAGAATTCTGGACTGTGCATTTGGAAACATGGATTTCTTTCTCTACCATAATTTAGTTCAACAGATATTTTTTGTTCCCATGTTAAAGGCAAAAGGTTGGGGTGGGAAGTGATGGGAAATGAGACTTCTTGTGTCCTTAGCGTCTGTATCAGGAAACATTGGTTGTCTTTTCTTCTTCCTCTACCTACCCTTTCTCCTTCTTGGTAGCTCTCCATCTTCATCTCTGAGCCTTGTGCTTGAAGGGAAGGTAAGTCCTTACTGGGCTAAACCATTCATGGTGCTTTCAATTCCTTGTCAGTGATTGGTTAGGACATAGTCGTGTCTCCATTCTGACCAGTGAGATGTGAAGGGAAGTTCAGTGGGAGGTTCCTGGAAGAGATGTTCTATTATTACAGAGACACCAGAAAAGATGGCACAGTTCAGGTCTGGGTGGAAGACCTGGGATTAGGGCAGTTACCCTGTAACTGAAAGGTGAACTAAGTTTGCACTTTCAGGATGGCAGAGCAGAAAGATGGAAGGAACCAGAATTCTTGGTGATGTTGCCATGCCTCCAAATTGGTCGACTCAGGAGCACCTGTCCTCTGGACTTGGTGGTTTAACCCACCCTGAGTTGGAATTTCTCTTGTTTATAAACAAAATTGTTTCTAAATTCTATTCCCCCTCACAGGGGAACTTTCAAATTACAGAGGGAGGCAGACAGGTAAACATCTCTTCCATCAGAGTGGGCTTCTGAGATGGCAGTGTGGTTTAGTTTTTTTCAACTGCTGCCAGGTTGAATCTTGCACTTATGATCTGCGCCATCTTGGGATGGTCATGTAACCTCTCTGGGCCTGTTAACTCATCTGTGAAGTAGAAATGATAACTGTGCCTGCCTCATTATTGTGTGGATGAGATGTAAGTGCTCAATAAATTTTATCCATGGGCTGGAGTTATAGCTCAGTTGGTAGAGTGCTTACCTTGCAAGCACTAAGGCCCTGGGTTCAATCTCCAGCACTGAAAAAAAAAAAAATTTTTTTTTTCCCACTGCTGTAGCTATTATGGAAATAGAAAGGAAAGAGGGGCACAGAATAGGGAGCGCCTGATCCTACCAGAGATATCCAGGAGGCATCACCAGGGAGGCAGATGTTAAGATGAGTTTTGAAGGGCAAGTTGAAGTTTGCATGTCTGAATTAGAGCGGGAAGGACATTTGGGCAAGCAGATGGAATAGCACGTAAGCATCGTAACCGTGTACCCACAGACAGAGGACCACATCTTGGAGGAGCTCAGTTTCTTCATCCTTGAAAGCACTTGATAATTAGATTAGTTTAATCCTCCCTGATTAAAAAACAAAAAAAAAATTCTCAGGTCCCCTCTCTAGATTAGGAGGCACCAGATCAGAGACTCTTCCCACTGCCCCTTCACCGCTAACCCATGATTGCTTGTCTCAACCTACCCTGAAGAAATTCACTCGACAAACATTTCCCATGAAAAGAAGTGACTCTCGATGGCTCTATTGATTTTTGTTCTTGGTTGCTGCCTAGAGCTTTATCCAGTGCACAATTAGCGATTCTGTGCCTCTTCAGCTTCCCCAGGCCACACACCTCTCATCAGTCAGATGGGATGCTGAAGCTTAATTAAGCTTGTAAAGCTTTCTGATTTCCTCCGATGAAAGGTGGCCCATAAGCACCAGGTTTTATTTTGGTGACTCCTGCCAAGGGTTATTATAAATAGGACTTAGCGCGACGTGGCTGAGCTCTTAGGGTGATAATGTGTCAAGACCAATCGAGGCTGCAGAGAGCAGAGATATTATCATAATGGTTCCATCATCTGCGGTGGGTGTTAATGGAAGTGGATGTGGAAAAAAAAAAAATGCAGGCAGCGAAGCCGGGATAGAGGTGGCTGCAAGTGAAATATGGCCGCTCCTGGGAGCTCCATCATGATCATTAACTATATTAGCCTCGGAGCCATTCTTCTGCCATCTCTCTAGATCAGACTCAGACTCAAATAAAAAATGGATGCTTTAACTCCAAATGAAAATATATTCCTTTGCTGCTTTTTAAAATCCATTTACATTAAAATGATGGCCAGTAGGTAAGTAATTTATAACTGGGGGCTCACCGCAGTGCAGAGGAGTGGCCTCCGAATCGTGAGCAGCGTCAGTGGGAGACAAGGGACTTGTGGACCCAGGAAGAGAATGTTATCGGACTGAAAAGGGGCAGGCAAGAATGTGAAAAGGAAGAGGGGAACTTGTGGACATCGATGGTAGGGAATGGTGAACATGGAGGTAGATTTGTGTTTCCACGGTGAGGTGGGGGATAAGCCTGCTGGTGGCTCTTCAGTATGGCAGTGTGCTAGCTGCCTGGGCCCTGGGTTTTCTGCATCTCGTAGGCAGAGTCAGAAAAAGTCAATGATAATAATAAGCATGGTAATGGTGCAGCCCTGTTGTCAGTGAGAGCGGCCCTGTTCTCTCCAGATCCAGTTAGACTTAACCCAAATTCCTATTCTATGGCCTGGAGGGTTCAAAGCCTTTCTCTGTTTCTGAGAGTCCCTGGAACTTTGTCCCTCAAGCTTGTCCCTCTGTATTCACTTCCTGTTTCCCACACACATTAACATGGGTGTGCAGTTCTACACCTGGTCCACACCCGTACCACCCCCTCTTCCTCATTTGGACCAGAGGCACCATGAGTTTAATGACTTCACTGAAGCTCTGAGGGGATTCTTGAGAGAGAGTAAAGCCACTCCCCTTCATCCATTTAGTTGTCCTCTCCTTCCTATCTCTGCTGCCTCCCATCCCACACCTTTGTGGAGAAATAGGTGAAATTTCCCTCCTACATCCTGTAAAACAGGGCTACTCCATTGGGGACTCCCAGGATCTCAGCTTCTACCTCAACTCCACAGATTGTTGAGATTTCTCTAGATTTGACTTGGTGAGTTCCAGTGCACCCATTGAACAGTTCCATTGTGTGCTTTTTACATGCCTTGCAGTGTGCTGAGAGCTTTCCAAGCTCTTTGTCTTTTTATTTTTCCCCCCTTTGGTCCTAGAGATTGATCATAGGGCCTCAGGAAGCTGAGGCAGGAGGATCTCAAGTTCAGAGCCAACTTCAGCAACTTAGCGAGGCCCTAAGCAACTTAGCAAGACCCTGTCTCAAAATAAAAAAATAAAGGACTGGGAATATGGCTCAGTGGTTAAGAGCACTTTGTCTTTTATGCCTGCTTCTCATCCCTGGAAATATTATTCTCCCACTTCATTGATGGGAGAACTGGAATGTTCTGAGAGCTAGCCTTGCCCCAAGAGACTTTGGCTGCGTAACAGAAGAGCAACTCCAACTACTCTGCCAAAGACCACAGTTATGTAACCACAATATAGGTAGGATATCCCTAATCTGAATGCTCCAAAATCCAAAAACGTTTTAAGCACTGACCAGACACTACAAATGGAAAATTCCTGACCTCATGTGACTGATCATAATCAAAAACAGGGGCAGTAAAAATATCATAAAAAATTACCTTCATACTATGCATGTGAGTTGTACATGAAACAAATGAATTTTGTGTTTAGACTTGGTTTCATCCCCAAGATAGCTCATTGGGTATGTGCAAATATTCCAAAATCTGAAACACTTCTGGTGCCAAGCATTTTGGATAAGGGCGATTCAACCTGTACTACATGTCTTCCTGGGGCTGGAAACACCCTGGTGTGTTAGCAAAGGGGACCCTCACAAGGGGGTTGTCTCTCTCTTTGGTACTGGTGCATTGTCTTATCCAAACGTGTCTGAAATAGTTACCCCTTGCATTTCTTCTCACCTCTGCTGCGTCATTGAGCCCAGGGCTATCTACAGGGAAGTAACTTGCAGCATAGGAGACCAGGGGTTAATGTCTTATGGGTGGGTTGAGTGGTTGAGAAGAGGTCCTGACAACCCTGGGGACAGCACTCTCTCTGATTCGGGACTGGATTGGCCTGGTAAGGATGCAGTTTGAGAACAACGATTGCCATTTCTCCTCTGGTGCTGCCCCTCTTAGGAGCCAGCTCTGAGCTTGCCAAGGAAACCTGTGGGGCCAGGCATGTTTGACATGTCCCATGCCCTGAGACCCACTCTTGAATATCTCCAGTTCCTTTTCATTTCACCCAAGGAAACAAGAAAGAAAGGAACCTTAGAGGCCATTTCTTGCCACCTGAGTTTAAAGAGTGGCTACATTTTAGAGACCATCTGAGCCTGAGGAGCAGTGAGGCAGATACTGAAGAATAATGATGGTGACATATTTGTATTGTTCCTGGCAGTTCTGTGGAGCACTTTCACACGCCAGCATTGGTGAATTTTCACAACAACCTGCTGGCAGGGCAGGAGTGAGTTACTGTTTCTGTTTGATGAAGGAAAAAGCTGAGCTCTGGAGAATCAGGTAATAAACTCTGGATTCACAGCTATTTCCTGTAGGACTTGGAACTTGAACACACTTTACCTGATTTCCACCTCAGAGGTTTCATATACACTCCCTCTTCGCTCAGTGCTCTTCGCATCTGCAAACTGTTACTATCTCTGGTTTTCCACGTGCTATATGTACATGTTACATATATGTTACAATGTTCACTAAAACTCCAGTAATGAGGGCAGAGAAAGAAATCCCAGAATTTCTAAAAAGCTGGAGTATTTCAATCCTCCTCTCTCATTCAGTGGTGTTTTCTATCTTGTTTATCAGCACCTGTGATTAAAAAAAGGAAGGAGCAAAGAAAAATGAGCAAAAAGGTTGGGAAGAAAGATAGCAAGAGATTATTTTGAAGTCTTTTTTTCTTTGCCTGTCTGTTAGTGAACGAGTAGAGGAAATATTCAGAGGGAGTCAGAGGGAGAAGAGGAGACAATCACTGATTATTAACATATTCGGAATGACTTATTTTTTATTAAAAAATTTAAAATGGCTCTGAGAAATGGTAAGGAACAAAAAACTTCCTCTCATCTTTCTTCTCCTGTGCCGACACCCTGGCTCACACAGCCAGCAGATGAAGTGGGGAGCTTGGCCGTCTTGTCCTCTCTGAGAGGGCCATTTGGTTAGGGGCAGTGGCAGACCAACATGGCCCTAGGATCCACGAGAGCAGCTGGACTACATAGACATCTTCCTGTCTTGGTTTTCTCATTTTGTAAAATGGAATATTAGTCTTGCCTCACGGAAGTGTTGTGAGAATTAAAGGAGATTATGAGACTAGATAAACTGTAACAGGTGAAAAGTTTTAATGCAGCTTCTGGCAAATAATAGTTTAAATAAATATTGAAAACTGCACACCCAACTGCATAGAAAAATGTCTGAGAGGGCACGAGCTAACCTGTTACTAGTTGTGTTAGGCAGCTTTTCATCACAGTGATAAAATGCCTGATGTGAACAAATTAAAAAGAGGAAAGGTTTGTTTGGGCTCACAGTTTCAGAGTTTCAGTCCATGGTTGGTGGATTCCATTGTATCTGCACCTGTGGTGAGGTGGGATATCATGGTGGAGGGGTAGTGTCCAGGAAGCAAAGAGAGAGGGCTGGGAACAAGAAATACCCTTCCAGTGCCTGTCTCCAGTGACCTGTGTTCTGCAATAGGCCCCACCTCCTGCAGTGGCCACCACCTCCCTATAATGCCGTCAGTTTGGAACTTAATCCACTGATGAGGTCAGAGCCCTCATGATGAAGTCATCTCTCCAAAACTTCATTTCTCAATACGTGAAACTTTGGTGGTGGTGGTGGTGGGGATTCCAGATCCAAATCATAACAATCGCATCACTCCTCAAGAAGTCTGCACGTGGTAGAGGCACTTTGACTTTTTCTGCTGTATGCATTTCAGTTTCTGTTTCATTGAGCATTGTGGGAATGGTGTCTGTGTGTTCATGGATGTGTGGTGGTGGCTCAAGTTACAAGTTAAGAATGGATACACAGTAATAAAGAATGGGACATTTTCCAACACTTGTCTGGGTGATGGTAAACTTTGTTCTCATCACAATGGAATCATAGAGGTTCCTTTGGTGGCAAATGATGGCAACCATGGAAGAACAGATGCCCTTGGGCCTGGGCAAGCAGAATTGAGCAGCCCGGGTATGTAAGCAGGAGGCATTCTACAAGAACGGAAGATGTAAGATGTCTCAGCTACATCGTGGGCACGTCAGCTTTCAGGGGGCCTGACTGGTGATCCATTTGGGGCCAACACTTCTGTGTTGTTTGATTTAAAAAAATATATAATATTATGTTACTTTTAAAATGATAATGAAAAATCTCTAGCCATGAACACAACAAGTGGGGCTGTATTGTAAGATCTCAACCAAAAGTATTTTGTGCATCTTTTCCAGGGAGCCAATAAAAATCAAAACCAGGCAGCGTGATCTGTCATTTGCATTGTGATCCATCACTGAGTAACACATCTGCCTTGGTTCTGAATAAATGTTGATTGTGATGGCAAACACACACACAGCAAATAACAATATTTGTCTTTTTGATTCCAACAGTTAACGGATCCAAAATTTCCATACATTTGTTTAGTGCTGCCTCCTAGATCAGGAAGGGAGTTGGAGATCTTGATTAGGGTAAAGGAAAGTAATTGGGCATTTCCTGATTTTTCTATCATGCGCTGGCATTTTACAGTGATTTGGGCACAGGGAATATAAAGCACATGGAAGGTATGCAAGAGTATTCCTTTGTGTGTGTGTGTGTGTGTGTGTGTGTGTGTGCGCGTGCGTGCATGCATGTGTGTGTGTATGAGAGAGAGAAAGGAACAGAGGCAGAGATAGATAGAGACACAGAGACTGAGACAGAGATGGGGTGGGGGGAGGAAGAGAAACCACTGCATGGCCTCAGGGCAGAATGATTTAGGGCTTGTCTTAGGCCAGCTCGGATTTAAACTGCATTTTCTATGCTGACCATCTGTGTTTCCCAGGAAAGAGGAGCCCAGCCAGGGCCTGAGAGGTTGAGGAAAAAGTGAGAAGCAGGGAGCCAGGCCAGCCCGGGCGGGGTTAGGGGATGCTTGATGTTCTCAGTAATGCCTCCTGGCAACATCTCTGCCACAGAGGACTTGCTCCGCTGCCTCCCCTCCTGGCAGTGCCTAAGTGTCCTTCCCAGGGTCGATAATCCTCCTCTCGGCTACCCGCCCCTTTTCCGTGATTTGTTTGGTCTTGTTTTGTTTGGAGGATGAGCTGGAGTTGCTGGGGAAATGATCAGAAATTACTTAGGCCAAGGCAGAAGCCATGTCTTTTAACAACCACGGATGCACTAGTAACGATTCCGTCTGCCCAGTCTTGCTACCTGCCAGGCTGCTCATGTCTCCCTGCAAATCCTTTTAGGTGGGTTTTATCATCCCCATGTACAGAGGAGCAAACGAAGATTCAGAGAGTTTAAGTGAATCACTCAAGTGATTTTAAATGGTAGAGTCAGGTTCGAACCTAGGCCAGTGTGTCTCCAGGTACCTGAAGGAGGTACCCGTCCTTCATGTCTGAAAGCTGACTCACAAGGACCCAAGAACTTGAAGCTCTGTAGCACATCCTGGGTGTTCTGGGAGCAGCCACAGAACTGTTGAGAAACCTCAACAAGCGGGATATTATGATATAATGTTGATTCCACAAGCTAGTACTATGATAGCATACTTGTTTTTGGGGGGGTACTAGGGATTGAACTCAGGGGCACTCAACCACTGAGACACATCTGCAGCCCTATTTTATATTTTATTTAGGGACAGGGTCTCACTGGGTTGCTTAGCACCTTGCTGTTGCTGAGGCTGACTTTGAACTCGAGATCCTCCTGCCTCAGCCTCCCCAGCTGCTGGGATTACAGACATGTGCCACTATACCTGGCATGATAGTGTAATTTTAAGTCAATCCTTTAAGTCTATTCTGTGGGTCTCAGTTGGGAGACCAATGCACAGGGAACCCTCAGGAGTTCATACCCAGAATACCCAGAGAGGAGTGACAGGGATTGAACCCAGGGCTGCTCCCCAGGGCAACAGCCCCAGCGCTTTTCATTTTGAGATTGCATCTTGCTAATTGAGAGACTGGCCTTGAACTTGTGGTCCTCCTGTGGTATCCTCCTGAGTGGCTAGGATTACAGGTGTGCCCTATGAGGGGAGGGCTCTTTCTAACACTGCAAAAGCTTTTATCTTCTGTGCAGCTTGAGATGCTGGGTGTTCGATCTTTTAAAGTTGCTGAAACAGGACCATTGGACTGAATAGTTTTATTGGAATTAAAAATATTGTGAATTTTGTGCTAACTGCCTCTGGCTATAACTGGAACGAAAATGACATTGCTTCAGACAATATCATGCACTAATTAAACCAGTGGAGAATGAAACAACAGAAACACAACAGAAACAAAAATTGGAGTCCTGGGCTTCGGCTCACTCCCCAAGCAGGGCAGTTGAATTTAAATTTCCATTATTTTGAGTGAATGTGGCCCTGAGGAATCATGTAGGGATGGTTTTTTATGTGATTCCAGGGAAGTCCCTCTTTTGCAGTATAGTAACTTTTATAAAACCCTACTGTGCATTGTTGAAAAAGAAAAGTCCAATATATATATTTTCCTGGAAAAAAGTCCAGGAGATCCATACCTAAATATTAACAATGGGTTTCCTTGGGGAAAGGAAATTTGAAGAGAAAGATTTCCTTTTTTTTCTTTAAAAATGTTGAAAATATGTTCCTGTAGTGTTTATTGATTGAACCCAGGGGTGCTTTACAACAGAGCTACATTCCCAGTCCTTTTACTTTTTTTTTTTATTTTTTTTTAGAAAAGATCTTGCCAAGTTGCTGAGGCTGGCCTTAAACTTGTGATCCTCCTGCCTCAGCCTCTCAAGTTGCTGGGATAACAGGCATGAACCATTGCACCCAGTCTCCCATAGATTTATTATATCCAGCATATACTTTTGAACAGACCAGAATGATTAAGGAAATGCTTGATGCTTGAATCAATCATGTATCATGGCCCCAGATGATCAAAAAGAAGATTGGACAGGTGACTATTAAAGAGCTGCCCCAGTGGACCAGGAATCAAGGTGAGAAGGGTCTGAGTTTAGGTGGCAACCGTGGAGATGGAAAAGAAGGGGAGCATCATTAAAACCAGGAGCCAGCAAGGCCTGTAATCCCAGCTATTCAGGAGGCCAAGGCAGGAGGATCACAAGGTCAAGGTCAGCCTTGCAATTTATCAAGACGTTGTTTCATAAGAAAATGAAAAGGACTGGAGATGGAGCTCGGTGTAGAGTTTTTGTCTAGCCCTGGGTTCAATCCCTAGTACTGCAAAACACAGAAGAAAACAAAGACAAAAATTCAGGAGTAAGGAGTATCCCATGAATTGGCTTCAGGCTTTTGAAATGCTACGGTTGTCATGATCAGGGCGTCTGGATACAGGTGCTCAATGATGGAGGAACTCACGGAAGCTGGCCTGCTGATTCTCAGTGCATGGCCGGGTGGGGGATCGGTGGACACATGAACGTGTTTCTTCACTTCAGTCTTCTTGCTTTTGGGTTCTTGCCGACTTCCTTTAGAAGTCTAATTATCCTCAAGCGAAGTCAATGTTTCACATATTCCTCCCCTGGTCTGGGCTGTTCTCCCCCGACTAGGGAGAGCAAAGACCTTCCTAAGGTCTACACCACTTCTTATGCCTTGTTGGATTACTTGAGTTTCCTTTTGTTCTAACTTTGAGAAACTCACCTCCAAATGGCTTAAACAAAAACAGAGATAGATTTAAGGCATAAGTAACTAGAAGCCCTTCTGGGTTGGCTTGATGGGGGAGGGGCTTACAGATAGATGCCACCAAATGCTGGTTTCTTTCTAAACTTTTTGTTCTGTTTTTCACATAACATCAGTCTAGTTTCTCATGGTAACAAAATGGATGCAGCCGTTCCAGGCTTTACCTCCCTACATCTGGAAGGACATCGAGAAAACTTATTTTCTCTTGGAAGGTCCTTGAAAATCTCCCCTTGATGGCATTCTCTCTCTTTTTCAGAACTGAACCCAAAGCCTCACACGCAGCCAGGCAAGACTCTACCTCTGTCTTTTGGACCAGGAAATGCTGATAGGCTGACCGGCTTTGGTTTCCTGAGCCAATCACATTTATGGGGTGGTGATGGGGTCCGCCCACTCTCCCTCTCCTGTAGGGCGACTGCATCACAGGGGAGGGGTGGAAGGCACATTAGGGAGCCATCAGGCTCTGGTCTGGAGTCATGAAACAGGAATAGAAGAATAGCTCCTATCTGTGAGCGTGCAGGGAGTGATGGAATTGAAGGAAAATGTCCAAGAGGGTTGAGAAGCAGGACAGTGAGTGTGGGCTCTGCTCAGGGTGGCTCAGGTTTCCCGAGCCAAGCACACTTATGGGCTAGAATAGCACTCAGAGGGGCTGTACCTCTGAGGATATGGGTTGGGGACTGTCGGGAAGGATGACGGTAGGAGGTGCCTAAGAGAACTGGGCATAAAAAATTAAGGTCCAGGGGTTCTGGAGAGGGGCTTTCGGGGCTTTTCTTGGCTCTGAGGGAGTAGGCCAGGGGAGGAGATGCCTTCCCACGGCTATGTTGGCATGAGCAGGGAGCTGGTGAGTGGCCCCATGGCAGCATGGAGCAGTGGCACTGGACATGTGGCAGTCCACAGTCCCCAAGTGGCTCAGAGGACATTCTTGACCACTGTTACAGTAAGAAGCATTTTATTTTGATTTGTTGTGAAATAGTGAGAAGCAATAGCAGCAAAGGAAACAGGAGGCTAAAGGATTGGGGGCTGCCCTCTGCTCAAAAGTGGCAATGTGGTGACACCCCCCACCCCTGTTTGGACCACAGAGACCCCTGGGGAAGGGATGTCTCCAGAGTGTGATAACTTCTTCGAAACTGAGGGATGGGAGCTTGAGCAACTCAGCAACTTCCTTTATTTATTTTTTTTTAAAGAAATAAAGACCTATGGCATTATTTGTGTCCCAAGAGCACAGTGCAGTTCAATACACAGAACCACTTACGTACACTGTCTCATTCCATCCTCACGACACCCTGCAAGGTGGTCTGCATCATCCCCATTTGATAGGGGAGGAAACCTGAGCCTGGAGGATTAAGTCCATGGCCCAAGGTCCTGAGCTAAAGTTTGGCAGCATTGGCCTTTGAATCCAGCATCTACTCCTTCCACCTTTCTTTTACTTTCCTAACAGAACTCAAATGTGGCCAGCTCTCCCACCTCCCCCAGGAAGCCACGTGCTTCAGGAAATGTGATCTCATCCTTACCTCCAGAGGGGAGGTTGGTGAATACATTTGATGAATATATATACATATATATATATATATATATATATATATATATATATCTCTGAACCCAGGTGCACTTATCCACTGAGCCACATTCCCAGCCCTTTTATGTATATTTTTAATTTAGAGACAGTAATTTAGAGTTACTTAGGGCCTCACTAAATGGCTGAGTCTGGCTTTGAACTTGGAATTTTTCCACTTGATCTAACTCTGACCATTGAAAGTCCACTGGTGGGATTCTGAGATTTCTGTCTTCTAAAGGCGAGCTTGTCTTATCTTTCTCCAGACATTATCTTCTCTGGATGGGGTATTTGGGACAGCTACATAGCCACTTGCTATCAAATCTGAGAATGAGACCAATACCAAGATGTCCCAGTGGGGTTAGAGAAAAACTGGGTTCCTGATGCTGGAGCTGAGTACTAAATAACACATCCCAGAAGCCTCTAGAAGAAGCCACTGCTGGTTACCTTTCCAGCACATTCAGTTCTTCTTCCTAAATAACAGAAAATCTATATTGATAAGCATCACGATGTTCCCAGATATAGAATCACACTTTCCAGACTCTTGTGGATGAGGGTAGTCAATGAATTAAGTGGTCCTTCACCTTGGCCCTCTTTACCTCCCTATTTCTTGGAATGTGGGCACAATGATTAACCCAGTGGCAGTCGTAATGTGATCGTGAAGCTAACTTGAAGTTGCAAGCCATGTGCTAAAGAAATTGTGGTCTGTGATGACTATGGATTCCAGGTAATTTCTGAGCTTCTTTTATGTGAGAGAAATAGGAACCTCTATCTTATATAAACCACCTATATTTGTGTTTTCTCTTATATGCAACTGAGTTCGATCCCAACTGAGAGACTTAGATATATTTCTGGGTTTCCTGTTGGGTGAGAATTAATCTCCTTAATGTGTAAACTGTTTGGAGTTGGGGTTCCTTCTATGTGCAATCAATACCATCCTAAGTGCTTCTTCTCCAAAACCCACAGTATTCACATTTTTTTCCATGTAGGCAACTACAACACAGGCTGTGTGTTCTTCAGTTCTTCAATTCTCCATTATTCTTGGATCAATTCTCCATTATTCTTGGTGCAAAAAAATTCTAACATGAGGATTACCACATTCCCCTTGTGTTTTCTGCCTCTAAGTCCCATCTTTGGGTCATAAAGAGCCTCCAAAGCAGCTCAAAGGAAAAAGCAAATGTAACTGGTAGCTGCTTCAGGACTGGTACAATGTTGATGGGGGAACCCAGGTTGTTTCTTTGTCACCTACCGCAGATGACCATAGTGACAAAACCACCTGAGCAGAGGCTGGGCTTTGAGCATCCTCCTGCATGCCCCTTCATTCCCCTCGCCTGCTCCTGAATTCCTCTGCCCAACCCTGTGGTCCACCCCCCTCGGAAATCCTCAGGGAGAGGAGCTTTAATAACTGGCAAAGCAACTATTGACTCAGGTTTTGTTTGTTTGGCACTAAGTTAGCATTGAATAAATGCAGGGCTCTTGGCTTAATAGGCCAGTCATTGTGTATTATCAAAATGGCAAATTAATTATTAAAAGCTGTGCTTGAGATATACCAGAGATCTAACCAAGACAGCCTCTTTTGTTCCTAATTTGCAGTAAACAGCGCATTTGTAGCCAGCCAGTATTTAGTTCAAGTGTAACAGCTAGCTTGTTAAATCCAAATCTATTAAATCTAAATGAAGGCCAGGAATTAGTACTGGAGGGTGGGGAGACTTAGTCTACATAGCAAGCATCCAAGTCAGCAGCTTCGTTACTGCCGTCTACAAGGACGCCAGAGCCAGTTCATAAACATGACTGGAGTAGTAGTTGTTCATTCCCCAGGGACAGAACCGCCCACCACCCTTGGCCCAAGCACCTTTCCCTTGGGTATAGACTTGCAACGTCTCAATTGTAAGGACAGCTACCGTTGACATGTGATGCATGCTTTAGGTTCATAATCACCAATTCTCAACAGCAATCCCAATTTATAGAAGGAGAAACTGAGGCTTGATGGGTTAATCATCTGCCAGAGGTGTGTGTGTGTGTGTGCAGGTGGGTGGGTGGGTGTTAGTTGGCAGAGTTGGGATTTGAATTCAGGTCATGTGGGTTCTCCAGCCACCCTCTTTCCAGCTGCTGAGTTTCTGAGACCATGGAATGAGAAGGTTCTCTCCTTGCCTCTTGACTTAGAACCTGATGAGCAGAGCAATCTGCTGTAGTCCCTGTCCCTTCCCAGGGAAGCCCAGACTTGCTTCACTGTTGCATGGGGGTGCACAATTTATTCTTCCTATCCTCACACTCCCGTTGCCCCCCTCAGCTGAGTGGTGGTGATCCTGACCTTCCTTTGAGCAGTCAGTCCCTTCTCCATCCTTCTGGGCAGCACAGCAGGGTTATCACCAAACTGGAATGAAGGAAAACAATTTCCAAGGAGAAAAAATTTTCAAATGGATCTGAGTCGGGTTTCTCCTTTTCCCTGCTTTGTGAGCCCATCTGGACTCCTTCAACACAGGTCTTTGGCTTACAGCTGAGAGCCAGCAGCTAGAAAGTGGAGAAAATAAAGGCAGGCACAGTCCCTTGCCTGGGGGCTTCATTGACAGCCCACAGCTTAGGTTGCTGAGCCTCCTTGGGCTGGGGGCATGACACATGGCCTTGCTGAGAAGCCAGGTCACATCGTTCAAATCAATAAGCTGATAGACGGAGATTCTATATGGCACCTACTTTTGGGAGCCACTCACTAATTTCTTTCAGGGAGTTTGGTCATTCATTCATTTACCTAACTCACATTTTGGTTGGACTGCCTGTGTCAGGTCCTATTGTAAAGCCTGAGGTCTTTGACTTCTCATGAGTTGTGCTGGAATCCCAGGGGCAGGGCCGAAGAAGCAACACTGGACAGAGAAGACCTGGGTTTGGGTTAGGGTGACCAACTCTCCTGGTAGGTCTGAGACTTCTGGTGTTAGCACTGGATGTCCTGTGCACTGAGAAACCCTCAGCACCTGTGGGACCACTGCCCTAGTTTGAGTTCTAGCTTTGCCATAATCACCTGTCAGTCAACATAAACATACTCCATGGGTACCTGCTCTGTGCTAGGCAGTGTTCCAGGGCCAGGAGAACAGCGGAGGGCAAAGAAGAGTCCCTGTGACTTGAGAGCCTCTTGCAGTAGCAGTAAGGAAAACGCAAATAAGACGATTTTCAGTGAGTCTAAGCGTCATCGGGAAGATCAGGTAGGCACTGAGGTGTAGAATGACTGCATAGTGGGAGGGGCTAACATAGAGAAGACCTCCAAGGTAGGAGTGTGTGTGTGACATTGAACAGAGACTTCAGTGAGGAGAAGGGGCTGCCAAACACAGACCTTGGGAGAAAGTTTCTCAAGAAGAAGGATCATCAAGCGTAAAGGCCCTAAGATGGGGACATATATGCTAGAAGGAGGATTAGTTGGATGACAACAGGGAAAGAGGGAGAGAGAGCAAAAGGAAAGAAGGGGATTGAAGACATTTTTAGGGTCCTAATGATGGAGAATCTTGGGTTCTGATCTAGGCACACACACAGGACTATCATTGTCAGAGGAAGAAACAAAGGTTCAGAGAAGTCAATTGGGCCTAGACAACCTACTTCTTAGGACCAGTGTGAAAACTCAAAAGTTTTCTCCACAAATCTGCTTTCTTTTCTGG
Source organism: Glaucomys volans (assembly GCA_020662805.1). Classification (NCBI taxonomy): domain Eukaryota; kingdom Metazoa; phylum Chordata; class Mammalia; order Rodentia; family Sciuridae; genus Glaucomys; species Glaucomys volans. Next base: position 396,783 of record JAJEJO010001705.1, read on the forward strand.
GTTTTCTTCCTTACAAGAGTTTCATCATTCTTAGAGTTGTCTAGGTTCAGAATCTCAGTGTCGCCTGGACTCTTTGCCCTCCACCTCTTCCCCATTCAGTTAGCTTCCAAATCTCATCAATTCTGCCTCCCACTAACCCTCAACTTGGCCTTCTTTCCTCTATCCTTCCTGATATTGCTCTGGTCTCATTTTTCACCATCCTCACTTATAACAGTCTTCTGATTGGTCTTCTTGCCCTTAGTTTCTTCTCCATACTGATATGTGTTGCTGAAACACTTTCTAAGACACAATCAATTCAGGTCACTCCCTTGCTTAAGGTGATCACGCTAGCTAGCATATTTTTCATAGATCGAATTTCCCAGAAGCAAATTTGGAAATGGAGATTTGTGTACTGGAGGTTCATGGTGGGGACATTCTCTTGTTTGTTATGATACGGTGAATTATATTCAATGATTTCCTAATGTTGAACTAACCCGCATTCCTTGGATAAAATCCACTTGGTTTGATGTATCATATTTTCATTTTAGTGTATTCAATGTGCTAATATTTGGCTAGGGATTTTTGTTCTTATGTTCATGGTTTTTGTCTTTGGTAATGTGTTTGGTTTTGGAAGGAGTGTAATGCTGGCTCATAAAAATAAGGAGAGGCTGGATTAATGGGTATACTATTTTTAGTTTTAAGATTTTTTAGAACTGTCTGAATTTTAACTACTTTTGCTTTGGTACATGAAAATCAATTTCTTCAAACATGAAAGCAATTTAAAAAAACGAAACAAATTCAAAGTTAAGATTTTTCATGACTTGATACTTTTTCTTGGAGTGAGCTTAGAGATGGGACTGAGCTGGCTACAGTTGGTCTGGGTTACAGGTGACAGGATTAGGCAGGCCTGGACCTGGCAAGGTAATCATTACCACATTTAGAGCACTTTCAAGGTTCTAGGAATTCTGCTGGGCGCTGCATATTATCTGCTCTGATCCTGACAAGAGTCTGTGTCAGTGAACTATTTCTATATAACAAATCATCCCCAAAGTTCATCTAAAACAACAACTGTTTATTTTTTTATGATTCTACAATTTGGGCTGCATAATTATTCTTTGGTCTTTCTGAGGTCACTCATGTGACTGCAGTCATCTATTGTTGTGGCTAAATTAGAGTAGAATGGTCCAATATGGTGACCATCTCATGATCATAGTGTATCTGAAGATTATCTGGGGCTGCCATCTGGGGAATCTTGGTGGTGGTCTTTCCACCAAGTTATCTTGGATTTCTTAGATGGTGATGTCAGTACTCCAAGAGGACAAGCCCAATGTGCCAGCATTATCAGCTTCAGCAATGTCTCTTTTGATGTTGTCCCATTGGTCAAAGAAAATCACAAGGCTACATGGACAAGCCTAGCATCAACATGGGAGGGTAATAGCAAGGGCACATGGGAAATGGGATTCACTGAGGCAATTGAGGGACCAGCATGCTGCAGGAGGCTTTGAACAGGTGTTTACTATTATCCTCATTGATAGATAAGGATACCAGGATAAATAGCCTACCAAGGTCTCACTCATGTCTGGCAAAAGGGTGGTGGAACTGGGTCCTGCACTTTCTCCTTTCTCTGACCTCAAAGCCCATACTGTAACCACTGTGGGTCTGGCACTCTGCCTTGGCATTGATTCTCTTGTATAGTTCAGTGTCCAATTATCCTGATGGACATGGTAACCCGTCACCTACTCTCAGGTCTGCTGCTGGTCTCTTATGCATTCACTCTCAACCATTCACCCAACACACCCACATACACCCCCCCCCCACACACACACATGCACACATGCACACACATGCATACACAAACAAGCAGCATTAGCATGTTTGACCCATGTTTTCCCTTTGCTCATATTCCCTGGAGGTACCACATGATACTTTCCACTCTTACTTCCTCGATTAATGGGGCCTGGAGTGAATGAATGCCCATCACAGTGCAGGGATGACTTTTGGTCCTCTGCCGCTCAGTGGGTGTGGTGAGGCCATGCACCTACGTGGTACAAATTCTCCTCTCTTTAGTCATCTTTTCAGCATTCAAGTACAAGAAGAAAATGGTGAAGCAGGCAGAAAAGTTCTCTGTTCTTTCATCCATCCATCTCCTTCTCTGGCTCCTGGCAGAGGAACCTGCTGTGTTACTTCTTTCCCACCACTCAGGAGACTGATGGAAACCGGGATGTCAGCTGCTCTCCCCATCAATGGCCATCAGAAATCTTGTAGCATCTGACAGGCTGAGACAGATCGCCTCTCACTCAGTGAGGCCTGCATTGTCGATAGGGTCCAGCCTGAAGGCTCCAAGCACTGTTTCAGTGTTGTTATTGCCAACATGATTGAGAGGGAAGCCGACGGTCTGTCAACTTGGCCTTCACGGGACTATTAGAGTGAAACAGGAGATAAAATGTATTTTGTTTTCAACAAGGTTCCTCTTCTGTCCTGCATGATTGACTCCAAAACATATCATAAAAAATGGCTTATTCTTCTACTTTTAGGATACCCAGGAATTGTTTGGAGAGGTGCAAGAACCAAGTGTTGATCTTTACTGAGTGCTGTGATGCTACTGTTCCTGAGATTACTATTTATGGGAGACAGAACAAAACTCTTTGCCCCCTACAGGGGCCCAGGTCCCAATCTCTGGAGCCTGTGAATAAGTTATATTACATGACAAAGGGCAATTCAGCTGTAGATGGATTTAAGTTTGCTAATCAGCTGATTTTAAAAAATGGGGAGTAGCCTGGGTAATCCAGTGGACTCCAGGTAATCAAGAATCATTGAAGATGGAAGAATAAGGTTGCAAATTAGAGTCAATGAGAATGACTCAATTTACCACTGCTGGCTTTGAACATGGAAGAGGGTCATGAGCCAAAGAGTGTAACATGCATCAAGTGACTGGAAAACACAAGGAAAAGGTTTCACCCCTAGAACCAGGAATCCAGATACCTTGATTTTAGCCCATTGAGACCCATTGGACTTCTGAGCTTTATGAGATCAGCTTGTTTCATTTTAAGCCACAGGGTTTGTGGCAATTCGTTATAGCAGGAATAGGAAACAAAAACTACTTTTCTTTAGATCATTGAATAATGTTCAATGTTTTAAGTGACTTTGTTGTATTTATGGAAACTTTAGCATACCAATAGTGGCAGAATTCATAACTGTTGTATCGTCCTACTCCTCACACCCCATAGGAACTGGTATTAGAGCCATTCTTTGTATTTATCCTTATGCCAGGACTTATCTGACTGACGAGTTGAAGAACATGATTGAGCATGCTCTGTTCATGCACTATTTTATTTGCTCAAGATTCTGTGGACTGGCAATTTGGACAGGACTCAACTGAGATTGTTTGAGTTCATCCATGTGTTTGTGGTCAGTGGCATGTTGGTTGGGTGTGCTGACCCTGTGTGATGTTACTCACAGGTCCAGCTGTCGGCTGAGGCTTTGGCTGGGGCACTTTGGTTTTTCAGCCAGGTGGCCTTTCCACTGGTGTAGCTCACTTGGGGTTCCCTACTTGGGGCCTGGGTTCTAAGAGGGAGAATGCAGAGGTCTCTTGACCCAGGGCTTGGCACAGATGTTGCATACATAATTCTGCTGCTTTCCATTGGCCAAGGCAATCAGCAGGGTGATGCCGACTTAGCAAATAAAGAAATAGACTCCTCTATGGGAGCAGTGGCAACCTATATTGCATGGATGGAAAGAATTTGCAGCTAAGTGTTTCAAGCTCTGCACTCTGTTCCTTCCTTTCTTGGGCCAGATGTCCTGAAGTTGGAATATACTCTTCCTTTTATTCCTGCCTCTCCCATGTGGTGAGTTTACCAGGGCAGGCTCTGCCCTTGAGGGGAGAAATTTGAGGTTGTCCAGCTGCCATGATCATGACAAGCTGGCCCAGTGTAATTCAGAGGGGAAGTGGCAGAAAACTCACTCAGGCAGCGTAGGTCCTATTATTAGGACATATGTTTGATCCCTTTGCATGTTTTATAACACGAAGGGCAAAAAGGTCTGATTAATGAGCACTTCAAGAGCTTGCTATAACTAGGAGGAGACAGAGAAATAAACAATGACAAAAGGGGAAAGGTCAATAAGGACAAAACCAGGGCATTGTTCTCAAAGTCAAGGTGCAAAGTCCACCAATGTAAGCAGGAAATTGGGATATGGAACGGAAATGGCCATCCTTGTGGACCAGTTATATTTTATCCAGCAATTAGGACATTTTAAAAATGCTGATGAAATTCTGGAAACTATTGACTAGTTTTGCATTTCCATTCTGGTTATGTCAATTTCACACGGTGGCTGGTATCTGGACAGTTCTCTGGAGACCACATTGGGATATGATATAAACTGGCACACAAGCATTCCAGTATTGAAGCTCTTTCTTTTTAATCTTTTTCATAGAAAACCCAGAGGAGTATATATTGAGCATACATATACCCGACACATTTTCACTATTGATGCAATTGTTAATGGGACACAAGGAATGAAGGGTGTCTCTGGGTAGATGAGATTTTTTGCAGTTAGCAGTTAATCCAGAAATCATTCTCTTCCCACAAGAGTGTCAGAGGAGAATCAGAGTTCTGTAGAAACTCTTTGCAGCGGCAGGAGCAACAGCACAGTGAGAAGGCCCTGGTGTGTGAACACAGGCAGTTATGGGGTTAGAGCTGTTATGGGAAGCAGTGCATCACGGTGGAATGAGCACAGGCTGTGGTCAAACTTAAGTCTCGGTTTGAACTCCTGGATTTGCAAATGGCCCACTTTGAAACCTTGGAAAGATTCTTCCACCTTTCCCCATCTCTGTTTCTTCTGTAACATGGGGCTCATCATACTCATCTCATGACTCTTGTAAGGATTAGATGAGATGTATTTCAAATATCTACTCCCATGCCTACCTAGCACATTGTGGATGCACAATAGTAATGGCGGTATGGAACCAAACTTGGAGCATTAGTGAGGGGAATTGTGATTCAAACCCTTGCATGGGTCTGTGCAGTAGCTAGCAGGAACAGAAGTTGGTAGGGTAATAGACACGTGGTTGAAGAAATCTCCATGCTTTAAGGGATGTGATGTTAGCAACTACATTGTTAGAGATAGTATGAGAACTCACATCATTTTCAAAGAATTTACAAAGAAATAATGGGTCTGGAATGGGAAGCCGTGGCCCAGTGTGATAGGACTCTAGGAGAATAAAAGGTTGATGGAGAATAAGATGACCACAAATAAGCAGAGCCGAAGCAGGGACAGGCTGTGAGATGCCTGTGGTGGCCCTTGCAGAGGCCGAGTTTTCATTCCCATTGGTGACCACCAATCTTTTATCTTATCGACTTGGCAAGTTTGATTGCTTCTCTGAAAGCATCCTCTCCAACAGCTTTTAGAATATTCTAGTTAACAAGTAAGTAAATTGACCAAAAAAAAAAAAAAAAGAAAAAAGAAAAAGAAAAAGAGCAAGGACACGCCCTCCCAGTTGAGCCCCTTAGCTCACCTGTCATAGGCTGGAAGTCACTTCCTTGATCAGCCCCTAAACTGGGCTTCCTGGTGCCCCTCCCTGTGTCGTCCTGCAATCTGCTGGAGCAGTTAGAGGAGGGATTCATTCAAACTGCCCTTCTAAAATCAATATTCATATTTCTGGCTGCCTCCTTATCACAGTGATGGCTCCCAAAGGACAATAAGCCACATGCTGAAAGTAACTGGTGTCCTTGGGGCTATCCCTGCGTCTCCCAGCAGGGTCAGGGAAGAGCAGTCTCCTGCTTAGGCCTGGAAGCAAACAAAGGAAAGGCTGCCCCTTCTTGATCCCCAATCACGCCTTCAATGGGGCCAAGCTTTACACACTAGAGCTCAGGTGTGCAAAACCAGAAAGAAATTTCCTTTATTTTGAGAATTGAACTCCTTTTGCTCAGAAGCTCCTGTTAGGGTGTGGTGGCAGTGGTGGGGACATAAACAAGCTAGATGCCAGTGAAAGAGAACAGAGTCTCTTCCAGTTTAAAACCATCCCCTGTGGGTAAATGCGCTAAAGGTCTGTTTCCTATCAGGTCTGTTTTCTCTTTTCTAGAAGTTGTCCTTTGCTCTTTCCCCAGATGGCATCTGAGGTGGAGGATGGGGGTAGGAGGGGGCTCCAGGCATCCTCCAGGGGGAGGGGGGAGCCCTCAGTCTGTGTGTGGTCCTCTGGGGTTTAGCTTCTGGTCTGCACTGTGTCAGGGCGAAGACGAGGCGCCTGATGAATGTTCCTGAGCCTGTGGAAGACGAGCACAGGCATCTCCCTGTGACACAGCCTGCCTGAGGTTGTGCCAGTGATGTTAGTTCTTCAAGGCTTGAGCAAGTGCTCTAGCCATTCCCCAGTGCTGGCCAGACCACCCTGTGGCCTCTGCTGCAGGAGTTTCCCATCCTGTGTCTCAGTGAACCCCAGTAGGCAGGCTTCTCCATTCTTAATTCTCAACTACCTTCATCACACCTTTCACTGAGAACTTTCTAGATCCTCTGTGCTCTGTTGAAACCAAGAGAGACAGATTGGGTTGGCCTGAGGCTGTCTCAGGCCCAGTCCATACAGGCTCCTGTACCCAGCTACCTGATGGCACTCACACCCAATGTGCATGGCGCCCCTGGAAATACAGACTTCTTCTACAGGTCTGTGGTACTCTTGGGCTGTCCCAGCCATGGCCTTTCTAGATTTCATGACATCCCAGTGCACGTTCACACCCAGTGCAGCCTGGAAATTTTGACCTGAACCGGGCGGGGAGTCAGGACTCTGGGTCTCACTCTTCCTCTCTTATCCCTCTTTTCAGCTCCTCCCTTCTCTGGAAGCACTTTCTTTATCCCACTTGGGTCTGACAGGAACTATCCCCTTATCTTTCTTATTCCTTGGCCTTTGCCTTCCCTTCTTCAGGTCCACGATGGCAAAACCCTTATAGGGAAAGAAAGGAGATTTCTAATAAGGGTATACAGAAGGGAAGAGGACCAACACCTACAGCTCCATGTTCCAAGGCCTGCTGGAGGCCAATGGAGCAGACAGTGACTTACTTTTTGTTGAGATGTTATGATACCTTTTGAAGTCAGGAGGACCTGTAGGAATCTTCCACCATAATCTAGAATGAGGTTCAGAGAAGTGAAGTGACTTGCCCAAGATGAGTGACTTGCCCAAGTAATTATACCACTAAGTTGAATTGTGTCCAGCATAGAGCTCATTCCACTTTGTCACATGATTTTCAGCTAATATTAATACTAACACACCACCATAACAGATAGGGAAGGATTCATAACAAAATAGCTGGACACCTGATGCTATGGATGAGGAGGGATATATTTTGTCAAGATTTTCCATCTGGTTTATTCCAGAGAAAGAGAACCTAAAGAGTATGAGTGTGTGTGTGTGTGTGTGTGTGTGTGTACATGTATGTGTGTATGGTGTGTGTGTATATATCTATATATCTATATATCTATATATCTATATATCTGTATCTATCTATCTAACTATCTATCTATCTATCTATCTATCTATCATCTAATCTATAATATGCCTATCTTATCTACAGATGGATGGCTCTCAATATTTATTTCAAGGAATTGGTTCATGCATTGTGGAGACTTGGCAAGTCCAAAATCCCAAAATCTGATGGGGGTGGGGGCAAGCTGGAGACTGAGGGAAGACATGCAGTTGGAGTCCTAAGGCAGCCTGCTGGCAGATTCCCTTTCTTCTGGGGGAGGCATCCATCCTTGGACTTCAGTTGGATGAAGTCCACCCACATTAAGGGAGGTAATCTGCCTTTCTCAAAGTCTACTTTATCTGAAAAATGCCTTCACAGAAATAGCCAGAATAGTGTACCAAATATCTGGGTGCTGTGGCCCAGACAAGTAGACCCATAAAGTTAATGGTCACAAGGGATTTATGCGGTTTTGTTATGAACTGGAAACATATTTCCAAAAAAGGATCCACTACCCCATTTCCACAGGTGAAGTTTCCAAAGAGTTAGTGATTATATCTGGGTTTGGGTTTTAAATGGCTAACTTGGCTCCCAGAACCTCCAATTAAGAAAAGAAGGAAAGCACATGATGTTGAAGAAGCCAACAGGGAAGAGGTGTTTCCAAGCCTGCTTTGCTTAGGCCGTGTTTATAAGAAGCAATAACCCATTCAACATGGAGGAAACATAGTGAGTATTTCTGAATGACAGAAGCCAATCTGCAAAGGCTACAAACCGGATGATTCCAATTCTATGACATTCTGAAAAAGGCAAAACTATGGAGACAGTAAAGAAATCAGCGGTGGCCAGGGGTTAGTCATGGAGAGGCATAGATAGGCAGAACACTGAAAATATTCTGCGTGCTACCATGGTGGTGGGTCCGTTTGTCCAAACCCACAGAATGTGCAACTCCAAGAGTGAACCCTAGATTTGGAATCTGGGTGATAATAATGAGTATGCGTAGGTGTATCAATTGTCACAAATGAGCCACTCGGGAGTAGATGTTCATAATGGGGGAGGCTATGCAACTGGGGGGAAAAGGAGCATCGGGGAGATTTCCAGACCTGTCTTTCAATTTTGTTGTGAAGTTGACACTGCTTTAAAAAGATCAAGTCTTCATAAAGAAACAAACCAGTTCAAGCTCACTTTGTCTGAAAGGGAATTTATATAAAGACAGAGGAATGTCTTTTGGAAGCCAACGACAGGAAGAAAACGGGACTGGAAAAGAACTATGATGTGAGACCAGGACAAGAGCTCCATTCACTCTGGGTGTCTTGTCTCTGATCTCATTTTCTCCATTCTTCTCCATCCCTGGAGGCCTGCTTCTTCTGCTTCTTGATTCATGTGGTGGCTGAAATATAACCTTATGCAGGTGTGGCCATGGGAACAAAGAGAGACTCTCTTTTTTTCCATTTCCAGTTCCTGCGAGAACTTTGTTCAACTCAACTTGGGTAAATTGCCACCTCTGGTCCATTCAGTCATGACAGAGGATTGAGGTAATTCTTTACAAGGCGACTGCCAGGGACTCACTGCTGTGGATGGGGAGGAACTGAAGGGTCTTAATGTGAACTGGGCAGATATTACCAAACTGATCCCCTCCTCCATCACAGTGGGTGGCTTCAGGCAGTTCAAGCTTACGTTCATGCAACATGGTGGGGCTGCCCACCTCTGTGCCACTGGTGCCCTCTGCATCCTTTCTTCACAGGACACAGGATTCTGTGACATTTCTCAGTTGGTGGAGGCAGCAACAGCAGGCTGAAGGAAATGCCAACCTCCCCTCCCTTCAGTGGAGGGCAGATTGGGGCTTGTTGCTCTGAACAGCTGCAAGGAACCAAGGGTCATGCCATGGAATTGCCTGAAACGGAATCTCATTCACAATTCAGTTCATGGTCCAAGAAACAAAAATAATATTTAATGAGCAAAATCTTCTTTGTTTAATTATGGTAAATGTCAAGGTTGAATCCAAGTGCTTTGCTTAAGGTCAACTGCTCAGTGCTATCAAAAAGCATTTAAACCAAAGCTGATGGGCTATTAAAGGCCAGGCTAGTTAAAATCAGACACCGTCCTTCTTGGGTGATTTATTTTCCCCTATTGGAAGCAGTAATGTTGGAGCTGAAACAACTCACCAGCAGCTTCTGCCTGGCTCTTCCCTGCAGCTTTTTTGACTGATGAGGGATTCCCTGATGGTATCGAAACCTCAAATCTCCCAAAAAGTTACCTCCAAGGCTCGGGAATTCGGTTTCCATTATGTTAGTGTTCTTAAATGGTACTGACCTCTTTCCCGAGCTTCTGACTTAATTGTTGTGGGGTGAGTCCTGGGCATTGGTATTTTGTTAAGTTTCCCAAGTGAACTATTTCTAATTTGTAAGGGGACTGGGAACAACTGGGAAAAATGCTTGCGTTAGTTAATTAAAATAAAACATGGAGAGCTGATACCCTTGTGTCCTGAACTTTCCTCCATATTTCTCTGTCCTTTCTCACAGTTTGCATTTAATTCTGCTGCCTCTTATTCTTGGAGCCCAGAACTGTCTCCTAAGAGACAGAGGGAAGCTCCACAAAGAGCAATGTTGCTATGCCAAGTTTTCCTTGTATTGGGTAGTGAACAGGATGGGAACTCCCCCACAAAACTTCCCTAGCCTCCTGTCTCATGGATTAGTGAAGGTCAGTCCTGAAGGTTCGAAGAGAGATGAGAATTCAGACTACAGCCTAGGCCCCTCCAGGTAGACTGAAAGGAATAGGACGGTGGACCTTTTCTACACAGTGAGGAAATCTTTCTCCTGTTATTTATGCACACAGCTTCACTGTTCCTTCTTTCTTTCTTGTCATACAATAGAAATAATGATCTTGGTACTGGACCCTGTGCTGCGCTAGGACAATTAATCACCCACCAAGTCATTTATTTCTTCCTACTCCAGTCCACCAGGACCATTATCCTGTAGGTAAACAGAGGTGCTAGTAAATCACAGACAGAACACCGGTCAGGGGGGGAATAGTTGATTAAGCGTCTCTATAACTTATCGTTATGTAGCACCTCTCATCCCCAAGGATCTCCAAGCACCAGACAGACTGATGTATGCACTGCCACCCAGCCCCTATATATGTCATTTTCTACACCATTGCCTTAAGGGGGTGGAATGTTTATTGCTCTTGTCACATAGTTACCCTCAAAACTGCAGTCATGGGTTCGATAGGAAGCCAAGTAGGGAACTTTTTACTTCCATGTCCTTCCAGGCAACAGAAATCAACCACCCACCAGGAACCCAGCAGCAATCAGAGAGCATCCTACTTATCCTCTTGGGCAAAATTCCTTTTGTTCATGAAATGCTGAAAATACAAAAGCCCGTATTTATTCTTCTTCTCAAGTTGGCAGCAAGTGAGCAGGCATGGAGGTGGAGTGTGAGCTAGGATGAGATGGAAAGAAATTCCTGCCAGGGCAAACATGTTTAGGATTTGCTGGATTCAGAGTCTAGAAGGGAGTCACAGCCAGGACGATCACATGCTCACGAGACTTCAAAAACATTCATGATCAGCCCTCTATTTAAATTTCGGTGACACATGAACCTCTTTGAAAGGAAAAATAAAAGTAATTTCTACTTCGCTTCCAGTGTTTATTTCAATCGTTTGATCATAATGCTATTTTCAGACTGATCCTCATGGCTCTGACGTATGTATGAAGCCCCAAACAAGCTCAGTTCAATTCAGTAAAAGTTCAAGTCAAACAAAACAGCACAGCCAATGTGATTCAAGTTAACAATATTAATTTAATGGGCAGGATGATGATGTTTTGCTGAAAACCAAATTACCTCTGAAATAGGAGTATGATACTGACTGCTGTTAATTCTTTTAAGTTTAGCCTTCCTGTGTTACCAGGTGCTGAGTGATGACCCACTTTCCCACAATTTCTGTCTATTTGAGCTGCTATGGAAACTCCCTTTGTGATGTATACTATATTAACTTATTTGGTCTTAATTTGGGCAAATGCGACATTTCTGTGCAAGGTCTACATCTGTGCCATTGGAACAAATGAGGCCCCTGGGAGGCCATGGTAGGATTTGATTATGAGGTGTGGGGAGAATGATGCAGAGGATGGCAAAATTCAATTTTAAGACTGCAGTCAAAAGGAAAACCCTCAATTAAAAAAATCCTCATAAAATTTTTTAAGACATTACTGGGAGTCCCTAGAGCCAGAGACCCCATATTGAAACACATGTCCAAAGTAACTAGGTTAGGCCAATTGTGAGTTTAAAGCTGGAATCAATAAAGAAAAATTCTGGTTAATAAAAGCAAAATAAGATTTAAAGACGGCTGGGGATGTAGCTCAGTGATAGAGCATTTGCCAAGTGTGCATGAGATCCTAGATTTGATCCCCAGCACTGCCCCCTCCCCGAAATGTAACAGAACAAAAAAATTCATTCCTTAATAGAATCATGGGCCTGAGTATGGATTCTTATTATAGGAATAGCGGAGACTGCTAAATGTCCAAGTGTGTCTGTTCTCTCTCCCTTCAATTAGGAAGAGAATTCCCCCACTTCACAGGTGTTCCCAGGGAACACAGTTAATCGCATCAGCCACATTCCCAGCTTCCCCTGAAGCTTGTGGTGGCCGTGTGATCAGATTCTTGCTGATGCAATGGGAGCAGAAATACATCTTCCATATCACTCCCTGAGAAGGAAATTGTCTGCTTTCCATTCTGCCTAGTACTTGGATGTGGTGCTGTGGAACCAACATCAACCATGAAACACTATCCTAACAAGACCCAGATAAAGGAAATCGAAGGAACGTGGGCCTCAGGATAATCTCATGGAGGAGAGATGTCAATCTCCCTTGTTTACCACTGTTCTTTGAGAGAGACACCAAATTTCGGATAAAGCCATTATATTTTGGGGTCTTTTGTTATAGCCTCTTATGTATACTTTAGCTGATACAGAAAGTAGTTGCTCACAACCCTGTTTCATTCATTCAATACTCTCTATTTTGGATTTCTTAAGTGCCAGGCTCCAGAGAGGAAGGGATTTGTTTGAGATTGCACATTTAGTTAACGGTAGATCTGGGGCCAAGTCTAGCTTTTCTGACTTCCAGAACAGCTCTCTTGCCACTTCATGCTTCCTCCTTATCCAGCTGTGTGTTAATGCTCCAACCTCTGCAATTAATTACAGATGGCCAAGTGTTCCCAGAGCTGAGTGTGATCTGGTAGGCTTTACTCTCTCATGGCTTGGTTGAGCCTTGCTTGTTTGGGGTTTTATATTTTGAAGGGAAAAATAATAATAGTCTGAGCCAAATCAGAGGAGTTAATAACCCAGAAGAAATGTTTATTCATCACAGCAAGACTGATTCTATCCTCTGTGTATTCAGGGGTGCACAGGGAAGCTCACAGTGTCTCAGCACCACCTGCCAGCAATGACGTTGTTACCAGAAGGCATATGTAGGCATGCACATTCTAAGCCAATGTTTATGCCTGAGAAGGAAATAAACTGGAGTCAGGTTAGTTCTATCCACCTCAGTGTTCCAAACATAGTCTGAGGGAGAAGAAATGAAAGTAGCAGAACACATGACGGAACAATACAGGTCCTCTTCTGCCCCCACCTACAAAGTCATTTTTTATTTTGGCATCCTGTTTTATTTTCTGTAAGGTAGTCTAATGCTTAAAAATCTTTTTCTGCATTTTTTGTTCACACTTTTATGGTCCATTTCCTCTCAAACAAGGTATTTCCATGGTTGTCTTATTTACCATTGATTCTCTAGTGACCAGAAGAGTGAGGCTCTCAAAAGCTTTGTTGCGTGAATAAAAGAAGAAATGAATGAATGCATGAATAGGAAATGTGATAGCACAGAAAATGAGCCACATAAATCATGAAACACAACACAGTCCTGCTTATCTGGTGACATTGCAAAGATTGTATTTTTCAATAAAGACATAGAAATCCTATGCTATGCCCTTACCTCTTAGAGAGATGCTTTCATTCCAGAACACCCCTCCCTTGCCACAGTACCTTGACATATACCTCTGTGATTGTCCTTAAGTGTTGTATTAGTTTTGCATTATTATAATGAACTACCTGGGCGGGCTCCTTTTAGCTTGCAGGTTTTAGAGGATGAAAGCCCAGCCCTGGTGAGGACCCCATTTTGGATGGCAGAACACAGCGGGAGGAGAGATGACATCTTTCAACAGGAAGCCACAGATAGACTCAGTCTGGCTTCTATAACAACTTGCTCTCGGGAGAACTCAGTCCAGGGGATCAGTATTTCCTTCCAAGGACATTCACCCAGTGACCTAAGGACCACCTGTTAGGCTCCACCTCACAACGTTTCCACACCACCTCCTAATACTGCCACTCTGAGACTGAGCTCCCATCACATGAACCTTGGAGTGGGGGAGGGAGACAAACAAGACCCAAACCATACCAGGTGTGCTCCCTGCAGACCTCTGCTCCAGGAGTGTGATTGACAAGGGCCCTGGTGACTGCTGGACTTTGAAATCAATGTTGTCTCAGTGCTACAACCTCATTCGTTATAGTCTGTGCCCAGACCTTAGCAGTGAGGGAGGGAGATGAAGAAAGAACTTTTTTAGGAGTCACAGGACTCCTCTGACAGTTGATGTTGGCTTGAGAACTTTATAGAATGCTCCTTGGAAACGGGGTGACCCTGGATGTTTCTGCCCAACTTTGCTTCCTGCTCTCCTTCACTCTGTCACAGGGCGATCTGGTGACTCTCAGTCTTCTGGTTTGCTCCTGCTCCCTCTCATAGGTGTTATTTAATCTCCCTGGAGTCTGGGGTCTCTGTTGGTTGGAAGGGTGGCTCACCGAAACACCATCCTGTTTGAATCCAGTGCCTGCTCTTACACAACCTCCATCCAGGTTGCCTTCCATTTCCACATCCAGTCCAAATTTGAAAACCCTAGTGGAAAAGCCAAGGTATAAGGCAAATCCTTTTTATTAGTCCTTACTCTAGATAACTGGCACCACCAGGAGGAATAAATAGCAGAAGGATAGAGAGTTGAGCAGGAAAAACAGGCATGAAAATCTCTTTTGCGTTCAGAGTCTTCCTCACTGTGAGGGAAAACGTCAGCTTTGACATTCGGCATGCTTGGTGAATTTTTGAAAGTCAAAAAATGAAAAATTGGAGAACTTGAAAGGATAGTAGCAGCCCTTGGAATAGAGGCACTTCAACAGAAACCTTGTTGGCTTTGTGTAATTAGAGAAGTGGAGGTAATTGGATGCAGCATGTCAAAAACTAAATTTTACAGCATGTTTTGAAGAAAAACAGAGGATGTGAATATTTGTTCATAAGGAATAGATTTCTTTAGGCTCAACCTGCCACAGCCTCTGGAGGATCTGTGCTTCTGCCTGGCAAAGCACGAATTTTATTATAGTGATATGATTTATTAACCTGTAACACGACAACAGAAAGTGTATTGGTTATCTACTGCAATATAACAAATGATCCCAAAACGTAGTGGTATAAAATAGCGACATAAAAAGAAAAAAAAAATGAAAACAACTACCAGTTTCTGTGGGTTAGGAATTTGAGGCAGCTTTTCTAGTCCTCTGGTTTAAGGACTCTTACATACTGCAATCAAGATATAATCTGGCCTGCTGTCACTTCAAGACTCAGTGGGTAATGATGTCTGTCTCATTTCACTATCTTTCCTCCCCCCCCCACGCCTCATTTCCATCGACACAATCCAAAGTTCCTTCATTCTTCTCTTACCCCCCACCTCGTTACCCTAGTACACATATGATTACATGAATGGTGTGAATCTACATTGTGTACAACCATAGAAATGAAAAGTTGTACCCCATTTGTGTACAATGAATCAAAATGTAGTCTATAAAAAAAGAAGAAAAAGAACTGAATGATAGAAATGGCTCAATGGGGAAGGATTCTTTGCTATGTGGTTGTTGGTGAGATTCATTTCTTCATGGGCTATTGCTCTGAGGGCCTTGGTTTCTGCATGGCTTTGACTGGAGACTGCCTTCAGTTTCTTGTTAGGCATATCTCTCCAGGTGGTAGCTCACAGTGGGTAGCATTGGAGTTCAGCAGAGAAAGCAAGTAAGAGAGCCAGAGAAGACGCAAGATAAAAGTCAGTCCTTTACAATCTTGGACCATTTTTGGCTGCTACAAGAAAGATGTAAACTAGGTGGCTGATAAGCAATACAAATTTATTTCTCATGGTTTTGGAGGCTGGAAAGTCCAAGATCAAGACTCTGTAAGATTCCCTGAATGATGAGGACCTGTCTCCTGGTTCACAGGTAACCCCTTCTTGCTGTGTCCTCAAATGGTAGAAGGAACAAGGGGTCTCTCTCTAGACTCTTTCATAAGGACACTAATCCCATTGGTAATAACTCTGTCTTCATGATCTCATCACCTTTCAAAGACCTTACCTCTTCATAGTTTCACCTTTTGTGTGAAGATTTCAACATAGGAATAAATTGGGAGGACACAGACATTCAGACTATAGTAACCTAACTTTGGATCTGACGTCCCCTCCTTTATTCATTCTTTATTCATAGATGTAAGTTACCAGGCACTCTCAAGGGAAGTGGATCACCCATGGGCAGGAACACCAAGCGGAAGGGGTCACAGGGAGCAGTCTCAGAAGCTGCCCACCACGTAAGCAAAACTGAAGCCTAAACAAAGGAGAATGCTGCTGGAGGGTACAGAGTGAGAAGAGGAAGCCCCTCTCCTGGAAACGTGATCCTTTGTTGGGCATTATGGGTTTTTGTGGAGGACACTTGATGGGTGAACTTCTGAACAGCAGCTGACAAACCTCTGCACCAAAGTACTGATGATGATACACAGACCCATGGAACCCAAAGCAGGTTGATGGCAGAAGAACATTTCTTTCAGTTCTCAGCTTTGTTTTAAAAGTTCACGTGAACTTTCTAGGCTATAATATGTGTATTTGCTTAAATAAGAAAGTATAAAAATTATTTATCATGGAGGAAAATTGCTTTCTAAGGCAAGGCACCATGTGGATTTAGTTTGAAGAGCTTAAGATTTCATGGGACCAATTCTCTTCCGATGGGTCATCTCTGTTGAGTCATTGATGCTTATTTTCTCTGTGACATGGGGCAATTTTTATCATTTGCTAGCAGAAAAAAAAATGAAAGGTCTTGCAACATCTGTTTATTTTTCATGTTTTCTTTTCTTTTCCTTTTTCTCTCTCTTCTTTTTTCTCTCCCTCCCTCCCCCCAATCCCGCTCTTTCTTTCTTTTTCTCCTTCCTTCCTTCCTTCCTTCCTTCCTTCCTTCCTTCCTTCCTTCC